>CABHPQ010170570.1:0-47453 GCA_902168405.1 Peromyscus aztecus | reverse complement strand
CATTGTTTGTCATGGCACGTCTTTGAAATCTGGTATTTTATAGTCATACACATCCATATTTTGAGAATGCAATTCCTGCTGCAGTGGACAGTGTTATTAGAACTGGAGATTGGGACAGGATTTCAAAAGAAGATGCAAGTCTGGCAAGGCTTGTATGGAGGGGAAGATCCTAGATAATAGGTCAACATTTTCTGGTTAGATTTGGGGAATCATTTATTTTGCACATGTTCAATGTCCTGGGGCTGGGAGATAGCTTAATTGGTGAAGTGCTTGATATCCAAGCATGGGGACCTGAATTTGATCCCTAGAATTAACAGGAAGCCCGGCACAGTAGTGCACGCTTGTAATCCCAGCGCTAAGAGACAGAGCAGGGGAATTCTTGGGATTTACTGTCTAGCCTAGCTTAATTGGCAAGTGCCAGGCTAGTGAGAGTCCCTGTGTCAAAAAGCAAGCTAATGACACCTGAGGAACAACACCCAAGGTTGAATTCTGACTTCTGCAAGTATGTGTGTGTGTGTGTGTATATATATATATATATATATATATATATATATATATATATATATATACATGTATATATATGTGTGTGTGTATGTATACCTACATATAAACAATGAGCCCTTGCATGCAAGTGCACATAATTTGAAGACATTCACTTCATTTGTTACATTACCTGGCCAAGAGAAGAGGTGAATTAATAGTAGTAATTCAGTTCACATTTTTTTAACCACAGCGTCTCCTGTTTTCTTTACTCTCAATTTTGTAACTCCTTCACTGTGGAATGTTGTCCCCTGGGCATGTCATTTGGCTATTGTCTTGAAATCAGTGAAGCTGTGATTCCTCAGGTGAGAGTCTCACAAGATTAAGTCCACTAGCATTGCTCTATGGAGGGGGGGAGGAACTCATGAAATAGTTCAGCAGATGACTAAGGAGGTGGCTAAGCAGGCAGTTCCAGGAAGAGCCCCTCACCTCCCTGAGGATATGGAAGTACTGACCAATCACTGAGAGGTGCTCTGGGAGCTCTCTTTGTAGGTTAGCACCTTGAAGTTACCCATGATTCTTTAAATTACCTCTATTAGAGTTGTTGGTTCACCAAGCCAGACTTGGGTGGAATTGTTTCATTGGTACCCTATCTGGAGGGAATTGACATTTTCCCCCCACATCTATGCAGTTGATACAAACTTTGCTCATATATCATTCTAATTGTCCATCTCTTCATGACTGTAATATAAATCTGATTTCCTTATAGCTACATTTCTAGAATAGAACATATTAGGTCACTAAAATTGCCTATGACATAAAAGCCAAATCCTTGCCTTCCATGAGTTTATAGTATGATTAGTAGAGCAGAATGTCATAGAGCAAAAACAATCTAGTGTTAGATAGTGGAGAGCCAGATAATATTGCAATATGGGATCCAGTAATTCAACAGAAATAGAATCCACAGGGTTTGAAGTAGCCTAGAATAGCAGAAGTTAAATATGGATCATGTGTTTACATGGCTATCCTTTAAACACATGGAAAGGTTTGAAAAGGAGACAAATGGTTGGGCAAGTGATGTGCAAAGGCAGGATGCATATGAATTGTTAAGATATAACAGTGAAGAAAAAATAAAATGAACTGGATACTAATGGAATTTGAGCTGTGCTAAGCAAGACTTTTGTGACTAACTTTCACAATGGACCAAAGAGAGTAGAGGCGGTATGTGGCTATTGCAACTGCCTAGAAGGCGATAAGGGGTGGATCAAGGTGATGCTTTGGGGATAGGTCGGAGCAGAAATGATGGCAGGTATCTGAACAGTCCCCTCACTGGACTAATTTAACCTAAATGTGTATTGGAAGGTTGAAGTCATTGGGAAGGACAACTTCAAGGTTCTGAACTAGTTACTGGGTGATGGTGCTACAGGCTGAAAGTTCCAGATGGATAACTGCTCTTTGAGGCAGACATTGAGAGAGGAAAATGGGTTGAAGACAAAGTGTTAGACGATGTCTAAGTGGGAATTTCCAGTAAGCCTTGAAAGGCTGAAGGGTCTCAGAGAATGTAGGTTCTTTCCAAACTTGGTTTTTTTTTTTGCCTATACAGAACGTGTTTACTTTATATGTTTCCCTGTGGCTTAGCTGATTATATTCTTATGTGTGGTTTGATGCTCCTCTGGCTTCAAACTTGTATTTGTTTTGGGCACGGTTGAAGTAAAGTGCTAACGAGCCCAAGGTCACGGGTTTGATCCCCAGAAGGGCCAGTTAGTTTCATGAAGAGGAAAACAGCATTCCATGGTTCACAGACTTCACCCCTCATCTCATCTAACTTGTCTCAAAACTAAGAAGCATTGTCCCAAGAGGGCCTGGTGAGAAAGTGTGAGTGGCCAGGTTCAGTCCATTAAGGCCACTGGAATAACAGGTTCAGATGGGTTCGTCTGGGCTGCTTCTCTGAGAAGCCCTGTCTGCTGTTCTCACTCAGCTCCTGGGAGAGCATCTTTTCAGAGACGGCATCGTAACCAGATGCACGTGGCACTGTCACGTGTGTCTCCACTCCCGTCGGCCTCTCCTGGTCCAGTGGGGTGATCCAGGAATGCATGGGCCTTTGCCATAAGTGTCTCCTTACCCGGGCTGGAGTATTAGTAGTCTGATTTTGAGAACCAGCTTTCTGATGTCCAAATGAATCCTGGAGAGCGCGTGTCCTGAAGACTGGAAGCAATCCTTTCACTGACAGATTTTCCCCCATCGCATCAGGCTGCTTCAGCTTGCTAGATACTCTTTCTGAGAAATACACACGCATGTCTAAAATTCTTGTGCATTTGCCATACGAGGGTACAGCATCCAATATCCCATGCCTTTCAAAGGAATGATGATGTCTATCAATCAGCCCTGAGGTAGGTCTCCAGAAGACTTCTGCCATACAAGCCATTAACAGTGCTTGTTGGGGTGGCATCGGCAGCCTGTTTCTGTGGATACTACATTTTCAAAAATCGATCTTGGAGGCTCCCAAATTACTTTCCAGCCAACTGTTACTTTGCAGGGTCCCATAGGAATGACCCCCTCCCCTAAAGAGGATTTCGAAGAGTATTTCATGTATCTTGAAAGACTCGTAAGAAATCGTCGTGGTTGAATGGGGACTTGAAAACAGATTGCCTTTTCTTTCAGGGAATTGGTGTTTGTCACACCGGGGATATTAAACCACTCAAGATTGATATCTTAGAAGATTATGCTGTGGAATAAATGCCTAAGTGTAAAGAGTAACTGCGGAAGAACTCCAGTTGCATGCTGATGAATTTAATTAAATGGTTTGGAAAAATTATGTGTTTGGGCATAACGAGAAGCACGTGATTCACATACATTGCTTGTTGGGATTGGTTGCCCTGACGGGCACCGATATTTGGGTGATGTATGGAAAACCCTGACACGGTCAAAGAAGAAGTTAGAAGTCATGCTCCTGAGGAGCTGTAGCTCTACTGCCCAGGTTGGGGTGAGGAAGCAGGAAGAACTGTAGTGGCACAGCAAGAAAATGCCCGACTTGGAAGTCTGTGTTTGCTGGGTAGCATGGCACCAGCATCCCCACCAGTACTTTCCCCTGCTGTGGCCAAGGAGAAGAATCTGATCAGGGGAGAAAAAAGTCATCACTTGGTTAGTGTTAAGAACATTGGGGCCATGAGTCAGCGCATACACAGGAAAAGCCAGAGAAAGCCCGTGGAGAGGGGTCTAGTTTACATACTTAATTTATCCCTTGTTAGGTCTCAATCCTAGGACAAATGGCTAACTGAGGTTCCCATTAACATATCGCTGCAGACCTGGCCTCCGAGTTCTCCCAGCATCCCTCAGTCCCTACCTGTTATGGGGTTATGGCTGGCATACCCTACACCCCACTCTAAACTTCTCCATCCCAAGGGCTGGGCTGCCCTTCCTCCAGCCGCCCTTCCTTATATAATCCAGCCATTTTAGTGACCCGGTACTTTGCCTTCATGGCCTCTTGATCTGGCTGGCTCTCCCCTCCCCGCTCTCCTCACATGGCCCAGCTCAGGGTCAAGTCCACTCTGGACTCGCCCAGAGGTCCCTGCCCCTGGTATGCTCTCCCTTTTATCTATAATAAACCTTCTCCTCCACCACACCTAGGAGCAGCCACAGCCTTCCTCTGTCATTTCTTTCTCTCCTTCACACCTTACCCTCTCTTTTTCAGACAGGGACATTACCTTAAAGCCTTGGCTGGCCTGGAACTGGCTGTACTTTGAAGTCAAAATCACAGAGATCCACTGGCCGCTGCCTCCTAAGGGCTGGGATGAAATGTGTGCACCACCATATCTGACAATTTTCTCGTCCTTAGTAACAACAGGAGAAGTAGCGATGATGAAGATCCTGACGATGATTCCCCCTTTCCTGTTCACAGGACTCACCTGTAGGTGGAGGGTATGGAAGAGGACGGAAAGAAGGGATAGCTAACACTAAGAGTATTCGAGGGCTGGAGAGATGGCTCAGCGGTTAAGAGCACTGGCTGATTTTCCAGAGGTCCTGAGTTCAATTCCCAGCAACCACATGGTGGCTCACAACCATCTGTAATGAGATCTGGTGCCCTCTTCTGGCCTGCAAGCATGCATGTAGTCAGAACACTGTATACATAATAAATAAATAAATCTTTTAAAAAAAAAGAGTATTTGAAAATCAATATGGGAACCTATATTTTATAAACTTCATATACATATATATATACACGCTTTTATATGAAATAATTAATTAATTGGAGTTACCCTATACAGGCGACAGTGATTCTTCTAGAAGCCATAGGTTGTCAAATAAAAAGCCCAGTGCCAGATATGGGATACCTCCTCTCAAATTGTTGCTCAGGAGTGTTGCAAAAAACAATGCAGGTTTTTGACTGCCATTGGCCTTAGTTTGCTGAAGACACCACACACTTTAGTCCCTGGGTGTGGAGACACCACGCTGGTACTGACCTGGAAGCTTCTTCCCTGTTGACTGGCTTTCATAGTCCTGGAAGGTGCTGTGGTGGCTGCTGGGGGAGACAAGTCATCAGCGACTGTATCCAGCTGTGAGCTCTGTGAGCTACAAATAATGACTGGCCTATCAAGATATTCCCATGGTTAAAATAGTAGCATGAATGTTATGGGGATAAGCAAGTGGTTTCTGATTGGCTCTCTGGTCTGATCCACAAGAGAAAAACGCATGCCTTGTATTATAAATCTGGACAAGAACCCAAGATTGTGAAACTCACAAACCCCAAGGGGTAAACCTACTATCATTATTGGGCTAATGAATTGAATTGCCCTTACATTTGTATCTCTACAATCATAGTTCACCGGTCAGACCTTATCAGTGACGTTTCTCTGTGCAGTGACTTGCCCTCAGCACCTGGCTGAAAGTGTCAGAGTCACATCTAAGCTGCAGTCTACTTGACTTCAGCTCACAGTGTTCTTTTCCTCTTGTTTCTGTTTTTATTGTGTGGAGTCGCCCAAGAAAGCAAGAGCTATGTTAGGTATTTAGAGCAGAATTTAACGTAGCTGATGAAGAGATGAGCAGTGAAAGGGGAAGAGGCAACCAGAGATGAACAAGCATCAAAAAAAAATCACCACACCCAGGGCTAGAGAGACAGAGAGGAGCCGTGCTTTCATTATGGAAAACAACAAGAGGATAGATATAGGTCTATCGGGAGGGACAGGTACTTCTTGTTCCGGGAGGCAAAGACCACGGACAGAAGATATGCAATTACTCACCAAAGTGCTACTTTGAAAAAGATAGAAAGGGGGAAACTATACCACTTCCTTCCTCCCTAAATCCAATCGTCTTTTGTTAGTGCCTCCTGTTGGCCACACTTAACTGGAGCCCAGGGACAAGAGGTGCTATGAAATATAGTTCCTTATGGAAACAGATTTTTTTAAAAATGTTGAGAAATAGTCATGAGAGGGAACAAATAGGCAGCACATTCTAACACAATCAGAAGAACATTATTTCACTGCAGTTTTAACTACAGTTGTGGGGTCTACAGATACCAGAGGCGTCTTCTTGGTATTCGCAGTCTAAGAGAATCAATGTGTTTGGCTATGGGAGAAGGGTAGGAATGTCTATTTCCAAATGACCTTTAAAGCAGAGAGAAATGAAGAGAAATTTGATTCTGGGGTAGTTCTAATTGTGCGTCTTTTAAGTTACATAAGGGAGTCTAAATGGGAGTTGTGAGCCAAATAAGGCAGGGAGGCCCAACCAGGAACAGTGGCTCTGCTTCTCTTACTGTTCTCTCCCTCAATGTCTCAAAAAACCCACCTAAGTCCTTCTCATGTTTTAGAGATTTGAGGTTTGGAAGAATAGTTCCACATTTATGGGCTGGAATGTTAGGTTCGCTTTACAGCATTGGAACAGAGAGCTTGCTAGGACTAGAGCCTATGACTCCAGTCTCAAATTTCCATTTGGAAGAAGAAACTTTCTTCTCTGTCCTTTCTACGGGATGCTGGGAATAGGCAGGAGCATTGAGTTCAAAAAGCAAAGCTGGTTAGGAGATGGCAGGAGGGTTTCTCAATCTTTAGCTCTTCCTTTATGCCAAGAAGAGGAACATTTCCCACATTACTTGAACTCCAAGGGCAATTTCTGGCTCTGATGCACTGCTGCAGTTGTTTCAAATCCAATTTACACCTGTTTCTGCTTTCAGTGACTGCTGTATTCTTTTCAAAGTCATCTCAGCCCATCACAGGCTGAAGGAAAGAACTTTTAGAAACCAGATGCTGTAATAACTATAACCATTATCCTTTGTTGGATCCTAAGGAGAATTAGTCTCTATCTATAAACTGGAGATGGTTTTCAGCTCAGCCTTGTATTGAAGACTCTTCACTGCTTGGGGACATATGCTCTATAACCTATTTTCCATTAAGAGTCATAATTGATAGTCCTGGAGTCTTCAGCTTTAACTTAGAACCATAAACTTAGTAATGACTATTTTTGATATGCTAATGTCCCAAGGTGAAACTCAGTGTCACCATACACAATTTCAACAGAGAATCATTGCAGAAATGCATGAACTGCAGTGGTCGGGAGAGATAGAATGTACAGCAAAATATACATGAAGAAATGCCTGACACTACTTCACTGAAAAATATAATGATGCCACCAGATGTTTGTAACCATGTGAAGAACTATAGTGGCATAGAGTGATACAGGTGCGGAACAGAGACTTCAGATAACCCAGTGAGTGCCACCATTGTTGATATGATTTTCCAAAATGGCAGATAAGACTTGGTAAGGTTACAAACAAGGGACAGTTGACCTTCCCTTGAGTCGATGGCGATTTCATCCTTGTAGTGTTCAGCTTAAGTTAAAACCATGGAAAAATACTTTGAACTTATGTAAGTTGAAGTTGTATTCTAGACTCTGATGATGATTAAACAGGTTATCATTTATATGAAATGTCTGAAGTCTTTGGTCCCTGCTCAATAAATGCCAATCACATTTCCCTTATTATTCAACAACTCAGAGTGTCTCCATAGATTTTCAAAATTTCAGAACCTCTTGTGTGACTTGGCTAACGTGAGTTGAAAAGGAAGAGATGTAGGTATGTTGATGTTATGAAACTCCAGGCTATAAAGATATATTTTTTTCCAGAACCTCCAATTCAGCCATTGGCCATTGAGACCTTAACAAATTTGAAAACTGTTGAGGAAAAAGCAGATGGATTACTTCCAAGTCTCTAGTAAGAGTCTTCATGATCAACTTAAACATTTCCTTATGTATGAATTGTTTGTCCCTGGACTATTGCGGGTCTAGGACATAACCTCGCTCATTGACATCTCCTGAGATTGGTTTGCCCTTGGATTTCCCAAATACTATTCAAAGTGCTATCAAGAATTAACACTGTAACCTAAACAAGTGGAAGAGAGACAGTAGTAATGTTGAGAGTTCAGCTTAAATACATTACTGCTGTGCAGAAATGCTTATTTATCTTGATAATGCCCTCCAATATGATTTATGACCCAAAGACATACGTAACTGCATTCTGCCTCTAAAATGGAAAATGAAATTTGAATAAGAAGTGTCAATTAGTATGCTGCTGTGTCCTTACATCTGAATCAAATATGAAATGATGAAGTTTTGAGTATGCAGACCATCTTCAGACCATATTCAGGTATGCTTTGACTGTCTTTGACTTTAGTCTATTGATGTGTTTGAGGCTCCATTCCTAGTCTTTAGAGTTTATAGTAGTGCTTGATGCTTTTTTTTTAAAAAAAAAAAACAAGGATAAATGATACAGTATAGGTAGATCACAGCAATGACTTATTGTTGTTAATCATTATTATTATTGCAGTTAGTGGTAATTATCAATGATGCTCATCGAACTGCAAGGAATGTTATTTTTAAGAAAAGCAATGATTTGGCCTAGATTATCTTGGAGATCTTTCCAGGGGTAGAATTGCTCTTCAGCTCTTTGGGAGGAAAATGGCTTTGGGCAATATTCAACAATAAAAAGTAAGTCAGTCTGCTCATACCCACAAACATAGGTTAAAGCTGTGAGGAAATATTGCTTCCCAGAACATAATGGAATTTCCTTGCCAGCTTGTGAAGGGTTTGGTAGGAAGTCATGTAGTTCCTGGGAGAATTTCAGAATAGGATAGGGTCTTACCCAGAGGCCTGTGAGCAGTCAGAAATTCCTTGGTGGGTTTGAACTAATAATGATGAGGGGTGTCAAATTGGAAACCATGTTCTATCATGTGCTACCAACCTCTCACTTCATTATCTACCAACCATTTCAGAAAAGGTGTAACCAGGTTAGATGGTTGTGAATGGAGGGGAAAGATATCTTGGGCAGAGGAAGGAGAAGAGCTACATAGAAGATTGTTGCCACTGGAGACAAAACACAGGGGATTTGGAAGAGGGACTGCGGAATGTTAGTGAAAATCCATGACAAGTTTAAAGGAACAAAGATTGGGAATTAAGTTGAGCTCAACTACCAGTGGCATGTGGGACAATATTAAAGAAAACATCTGCCTTATTTCCTTAAATCCAAGTGCAAATCACATGGCTCCTCTTTACTTTAGTGTCTCTCTAAAGAGTGAAAGGTAGGATAATAAAAGGGAAAATAGAGTCAGACTCTTTTGAACAGGAGGAAAATTTCTGTACTCTACAACTTGTCTCTCTACTGATACTTGTATGAGTGTGATACCATGGTATGTATTCAGTAAATAGATTTCTTGAAAGAACTCAATGGTGAGAAATCATATTCTTATAAAATCTCTACATATGGGAGTGCATCCAGTGTTATTCGTGTGTGTTCCTTATAGGATATGGGTGGATCTCTTGAAATGAAAATGTTTTCCCAGCTCCTTGCATCATGGGTTATAACTCACTGTTGGGTCACAGTGAATGGGGTTGGTCTCATCCACCCACTTCATTGTTCATGAGTATATTATATAGTTCATACATCTCTTTATTCTGGGTGTTTTCTGTGTTTGTGAGTTGCACTCACCATCATTACTAAAAATGCTATGCAACAGTAGGCATTTTAAGAAATGACACACTACAGCAAAAGAACCAATTAATCAAACATGATTAATTTTAATGTAATTACTAAAGAAAGATATAACATTTTATTATGACACTCTAGCCATACATTTTCAAAATATGCTTACTAAACAATAAATGTAAGATAATGATTCAGTTAGTTACATTTTTAGAAGTCATTAGGACTGATATTGTTTTTTCATAAATGAATTGAATAATAATCATTTCAAATACAATCAGGATTAATTTGATAGAAGATGTTTTTGAATAAAAGAGATACAATGAGTGACCAATTATTATTTTCAGGTTTCAGGAGGAAAATTAATTCAATGTCTGTAAGTTAATTATCACACTTGGCCTTTAAATGTGATAAAAATAAATGAAGAAAAATACATGATGTAATCCAAATTCTCATAGCTCATTAACTCTTTAACAAACCGAGATCTGATATGATATGATATTTGGAGCTTTTATGTAAATTGGATATAAACTGCATGATGTTTGGAAATTTTCGATATTTTGAATAGACATTTTAATGATACATAAACACAGATAAGAATTGTGAATAGACAACTTGAGGTTTCAGAGTCCTCCTGCAGTGTGGTTAGCAGTAGGTACCAGGTAAATATTCAAACAGAATGAGATTAGGCGATCAACAAAAGAGACTTTACAAGGAGCGGCTGAATGGAGTCAGTGGGTGGTTTGGAAGGGATTTTTTGAGTTCTCTTTTTCATTTTCTTACTTTACACAAGTGCATTTTGGGCAAAAGAAAATGAATAATGCTTACTTTTAGGCCTAGGCAATTTAAACACAGGCAGATTCTAAAGACAGTGAAGGGTCATGTTGAAGGTGATTTAGCCTGGGTTTCAAGTAGGAGAAAGTACTTCCATTTTAGCTCCATTTCAATAGGCGGTGACATTTGGATTTTTGTATTCCTTCTCATTTTTTTGTTAATTTTTTCTACTTAAAAACCCATATTAGTGACAGATTAAAAAAAGAAAAATCATGTTCGAAATCAATATAATCACACATTAAGAGGGAGCATGTGAAATGTGTGTTTTAAAAGACAGTCCTTTAGTTATTAGATTTTCTCTGGCCAGCCTCTATAAAATTCTGAGGCAGACACTGTGGGGAAAAAGGACTGTGAGGAACAAAGACAGTTTCAAAAGTCCCCTGGGCTTCTGTCTTATTTAGGAAAGTTTTCCTTAAAATGATAAGGAAGAGGGGATAGTACCAGATGTGACTTGGTTATCCTGTACCAGATGCACTTAAGCTTCAGACAGTCTTGTCTCTTTTCTTTTAAAGAGAAACCACACAAAGAAGGTATCTATGTATCAATTTCTAATACCTAACAGGAAAGTCTTACAGCATATCACAATAGCAGTAAGTAAATATGCACTATAGGATTAAACACTAGCCTTGAAAACAAAAGAAGCAACAAAAATTCCCCCCCCCCCTCAGAGTCAGGACTTCATGATGTTTTTGGGGAGTGGGGACAGAGACTCACACCTCTACTGTATTTTAAGGTGAATAATTCCTTAATATTAATCATCCATCTTTGAAAACTTGGGAAAACCAATGTGCTTTGAATGGGAATGCTTATTCATGGGAGAAGAGCCAAGTAGGACCTACTCTAGACAATCTTTTATGATTGAAAATAGAAAGGAACATTTAAGATAGTCTGATTCAATAAGCCAAACCATACATGTCTAGCTAGCCTATAAAGAATGGATGTGAGTTTATTATCTTCCATTCTACTCTGAAAGAGAAAAAAAGACCAAGTCATTTTGAACGTTAAGACTTTCATTCATAAAGATTATATAAAGTAAAAAATAAAACCCAACACAAAACAAAAGAAAATCTTCACAGATTGTCAGCCTTCTTCTTCTTCAAAAATTCCTCATAAGTTCTTAACTTTCTTTGTCAGTAGATAACCCCCATCTCACAAGAAAATACTTTCCAACCTTTCCCAATGAGATCCATGACTGTTTCTAGGAGAGCGAGCACTCTTTGAGGCGTCTGATGGAAGAGCATCCTCTAAAAACCAGAATTTAGTGCCTATCCCAGAGGATGTGGCAGAAGCTCTTTCTAGTAATAGGTAAGTCTATGTTCTTAAAAATCTTTGTTTTTATTTTCTCCACTTTCTGAGCATTTGTTTTAGAGTGGAGCACACACATGCGTGCGCGCACACACATGCACGCACATATAAGCAACATACGCACATCAAAACTAAAATCAAAACCAAAAATCAACAAGAAACCCAGCCAACCAACAAAAAGCAAGAGGTAATTTAGTCCTCTTCTGCCATTTGCCTCCAGTTCTTTTTCTCCTCCCATTTTGACCCCATGCTGTTGAGCAACATTTCAGATTGGGTAAAGCATTGCTAACTTTGTTGAATTTGAGAGCCAACGAAGTAATGGAGTCTTCAGACTTTAAAACCTTTTCATCCTCTGTCTCTGAACCCCCAAACTCACAACTTGGTGAACAATATTCTACTTGTTAGTGATATAAAGTTGAAAGGTGGTGGCTAGATCTAATACTATCTTATTAAGCCGTCTATCTATAGGATTGTTGTTTTCATACTTTAAAAAAATATGTCTATGCTTTCTTTTTTTTTCTTTTTTCATTTTTTTTTTTAGTCAAGTACTTTCTTAAAGAAACAATAGCACCACATTGGCATAGCTGGCCAAAGAATAAATGGGAAAGCAAAACATGCTGCACCCTCTTTTCTTTACACCCTCCAAGTGCTCACACCAGCAGCAGAAATCCTGGAGCCATGGGGTATGAGATGGTTTCATCTACACAGACATTCCACATGTTGCATTGACATTCCAAGAAGCGGAAGGGGTCTCAAGGGGGCAGGGCTGCCTTTGTTAAACATAAGGTTTTCATGGAAATGATTTCTTATTAAATGATAATTATTCTATTTGGAGTCTCTTAGGGTGAGTAGGTGGTGTGTGTGTGTGTGTGTGTGTGTGTGTATGCACATATGTGTAGGGTGCATACATGTAGGATGGGTATTAAAAAAGTGTTTTTTACCCTAGGTAAGTAGATTATAGTGGAGAAACGTGTTAACTTTTTCAGTAGAACTGATTCACCTTACAATGTTCAAACAACTGATATTCTTTGGTGACTAGGATCAAAATTTGACCTAGGTACTGAGTATTTTTAATTAAATCAGGAATAAGCCTATCAAATGAAAACTCCTTCCTACCTATCTCTATAATTCTTTTGTGAACTTCTTCAAGTTGCCCCATTTCTAGACACTAAACTATTTAACTCTGTAGCAAAGCTTACAAAATTTAGAGTTGTAAAATTTGAAGTGTCATTTCCTACCAATCTTGAATCATTCTGATTCATCATATAATGGTCAGTTGGCTTTCAGAGTTTATGTAGATTTATCTTACAGTGTTCATTCGTCTGAGAGTATAATGATGTGTTAGTATAATTAATTTTTATTAGTTGATTTCTGATTCAGTTGGAGAGAATTATGTATTGAATAAAGGATTGCATATTTAAGTTTTCATCATTGAGAGAATTTTTGATTATGTATAGAATTAAATAAACAAAACATGTGACAGACACTTGGAATCACCATATCCAACCATGGCAGGAACCCCACAAATCTGTTTAAGACTGCCTATAAGGCTTTCTTGGAATCACTAACTTTAAAAGGTACACACTGGAAACAAGAACTAACATCAGATGTGCCACCCTGGGTATGGGAAGGTCCAACTTTTCCCACCACACCTCTGGGAAACAGGGAGATGGTGAAATGGACCTAATATACCGTTTACATCTCTCCATGATATATAGGGCATGTTCAGCGTGCCGAATCCTTCTGAGGGTTTTACTGAACAGCACTTTCTCATTTATTCAGAGATGCTTGAGGCAACCCAGCAAAAGGAAAACTAAAAATGTCTTGTTTTTTGTTTTTGTTTTTCTTAAACATTTTGTGAGAATATTAAGGAAATCTGCAAAAGAGGAAAAGGCTGTAAATAAGATTATCTGAATATTGGATAATTTTTTTGTTCTAAAGAGGGAGACAATCTTGCGCCACAAATAGGGAACCTATTCTAGGTTCTTTTGGTTATCAATGCCGAGTTGAATGTATCCTGCACATCTGCAGGAAGCTGAATTCTTTCTTTTAAGCAGACACTAGGGAGAACCTTGGGGCTGAGATGGAAACTTTTTGCCTCTCAAGTAGCAATTCTGGCCAGCACATTTCCACAAAATAAAGTAAGTATGTATATACACAAGCAAGGGCATAAGAGTACATCCACTAAAGTAACTTGTGGTTTTTAATAGATATTATTATTAGGGTATTTATTTTTTATATGCTAAAGGGAATGAAAATGTGGTTTTCAAACTGAACAGATTATCATTGATAATATTAGAGTTATTCCTAGATACTAAGTGTCTACAAGGATTAATATGAGTAGATAAATGGAATACTCTTTAATTGGCAAGGATCTTTCTCTTTCTCCCTTTTTCTTTCTTTTCACTTATCTTTATATTCATAAGTTCAATGCGGAAGTAAAACCAAATTATGCCTCAAATGTCTCTTACTTTGCAGCATGCTGGGGAGATGGAGTCATTAGCTCTTTACTAGTTAGTTGGACAGCTTCACCAATTAGAACCTGGGTATCATACTGTTACCTCAGTGACTGACGAATAATCCTTGGAGCTACGCTGTCAATGGGTTATTGACAGAATTCTTTGCATCTCAGCAATTCAAGGGCTCTGATATTGCACCCTCCTGGAAACCCAGAGGAAAAATCTGAAGATCTATCTTTTTAATATTCATACCACCTCTCTGAGGTAGGTAGATGACATATTGCCCCCCATTTTGCAGATGAGGAAACGGAGGCACCGAGAGGTGGAGTGACTTGACCAAGGTCACACGGGGGTGAGTCCATGTGGCAGAAGTTGCAAATCCTTGTTTCTTCGGTGATAAAAAGAAACCAGGACTCCTAAAATCCCTAGCCTCTTGCTTTTACCATGCCATAGCTTCCTCTCTGGACACACTCGCCAAGTGTGTCTTAGTGGACTTTGTGTCTTAAACTCCTCTTGGAAGGCATAGCTGGGGAGGCCTTTGTGTCTCCCAAGAGGGTGGATTTTTTTTTTTCAGTTCCCTTTCTAATTTTTGTCACTTTAGGCTCCAGGCTTTCATCTTTGCTTTGCTTTCACCTTTTACCGTTTTGACCAGATTCTTTCCTATAACAAACTACAAAATAGCACCATTGTACTAAAAAAACAACAACAACAGAGTTTTACATACTGGTTGATATAGCCTGTATTATTGATATGCTAAATTTACATAGTGCTCTATATGGAAAAAAATAAAAAGAGCAATCGCTAGTTAGGTTACATACTAACTTATCATTTGAAGGAACCACCAAGAGTTGAAGAGATGTTCTAGGTTTCAAACACACACCTAAAAATGATTGGCCTCAAAGTTGCAGTTATTGTCCTTCTAATTTTTTTCTTGTAATACGATGTGGAAAAATAAAGCTTTGTGTCTAAAATAAACGCATCCAACTTATATTTGGTACAAATGCCACAGATGAAGTCAGGTGGGTTAAAACTTGGTGGGCCAGTTCACTACTTACTTGCTCTTGCTTTTGAGGAGGCCAAATTCAACAAATACCCATGTTAGAGAAAGGGCTAATGGAGATAGACAAGATTATTACACTCCGTAAAACAAGCAGCTTGAGCTATGTGGGGAAAAGTAAAAATAAGAGAGCAATTCATAAACCACGTATACACAGTTGCTGAATGAATGGCTTCAGCGGCCAAAATTCAGAGAGGAATTTAGTGCAACTGGATCTGTACAACACCCATGCATTTTCGGCTCTTGAGAGGCGGGGACTAGGAGATATAATTATATATATATATTTTTTTTCTTTATAGAATGTTATTGATAAAGGATTAACAGCAATTTACCCACTCCAGGACCACTTTTGCAAGGTGCAAAGTTTTTAACAAACACTCCTAAAGACAATGTTGGAATGTTTACTTGTGTATTTCATTGGGGGAAATGCCCATCTTTGAAATGTTATTGAACTTATTATTCTTATTATTTTGGTCGGTGTTCCAATGTTTTGCAGGTTGTTCATGCAGATCAAAGGATCCTGCCGTGACACATCATTTTCTGCTTCTTGGGAGGTTCTTCCTACATCCTGTAGTTCTTGTTTCCTGCACTCCCTCTACTTGCGTTCTTCAAATGCACTTCCTACACACAGGGAAGAAGAAAAGGTCCCATTAAGTTGTTGTGGTTTATACATCTGGTTATGTCTTTAAACAATTCATTTATCCCTTGTGTTTAGTAGTCACTATGTGATAGATAATTAACTCGATACACATATGCAATGTCAATGACCAAAACAGGGTGAGAAGTATTTCAATGCCTTTAAAGATTCGTCATTTCTTTATTTTGGTAACTTTCACTCTCTCTTGTAACTCTTTATAAGATGGATAATAAGTTCCTGCTATACTTATAGCTCCTTTCCCTTTGTTCTTGTGCTATAGGAGACTAGTACTGATTCTTCCTGGGTACTGGGCCAGCTATTTCTAATACTGGGCTTCATCTTTTTGTGTCTTATGCCTCACCAACCAAGCTAAAAGAGGGTTTGGAGTCTTGAATTCTTTGAGACACATACAGATGAACAAACCTTTAGTTAATACTTCAACCAAACTTGACTTATCTCTACGAGCTTCTATGGCATGGGTACCATTGCTTTATAATTACACAAAGATGCCATCCTTTCCACCTGCCTCTACCCCAGATTCATTCACAGGATGGAGCTCTTGAGAATTCTACCCTTCTGACTGGAAGCTTATTTTTCCCCCAGTGAGTAAAACAAAAACAAAGCAAGCCAGATCCAAACAACAAGAGCAACAAAGCCCCAAACTCCTCAGACGCTGAGGTTACTTCTGCTGTCTTGTTGCAGCTTGTTTTACATTACTGTTTTATAAGAAGGATGTTGCTTTTGATTTTTGTTCATTTTCCCCTATGGAGAGAGGCAGCATTTTGGAAGCAGAAGATTGGGAAGTCAGGTAAAAATCACAACGTCCTGAGCTGAGCTCCAATTCTACCGTCTTCTGTTGGCCAGCCACGTGAACTTGTGTGCAAGTCATAGTTTCTTTGTCCATAAAATAGAACAACAGGATCTATAAGACTGAGGCATCAGCATTCATGAATGCCCTTTTCTAGACCAGAGGCATAATAATTAACATGAGTATTAGATGTTATTATTAACTTTCTCTCTTTATTATGTCATCTTTGTTTGTGTGTGTAGTGTGTGTGTGTATGTGTTCACGCACGCACATGTGTGCATGCAGGTGTGTATGTGGGTACAGCTATAGAGCTGCATTCTTTTTTTTTTTTTTTGAAACAGTTTTTCATTGACCATGGCTGGAGTATTGAACAGCAAGCTCAGGGTATCTGCCTGTTTCCACCTCTCAGCATTAATGCCTGGCTGCTGCCAGTTATTTATAGGAATGCCAAGGAATTTGAACTCAGATTCTCATGCTTTCATGGTAGGCTCTTCACTGACTGAGCCATCTTCCATGCTCTTGTTATGTCATATTAATTGGAAAGTGACAATCCTAAGGCCCAAATGCCATGCTCTTTGAGTTGCTAACATTATCACTTCCTCAACAAATAACGATGATGAAGGAATGAAGGAATATGAATTTTGTTTAGAACAGAAGTCCTAAGAGAGCAGACCCATCTGCCTCATGGTGGTTAAAGCTCGGCATCTAGCTTGGGATGTTGCAGGTAATTTACCTCTAGTCAGAGGATGTCCTGTAAGAAGATGCAATAGACGGTTATAGGTACAGAATGGCACTTCAGAAGTCATAGTATCCCTTACCACTGGGGACATACTTCTGTCAAGACCAAACAGTCTTCTCACACTAGCAGCCGGAATTGCCAAACTTTTCTCCTGCCTAGGGTAATGCCCACTCAATCTCAATACTGTTAGGAGCTAAAGGACTTTAGAGACCTCGGAAGGGTAAGAGGATTTAATACTGATGAACACTAACATTTCTTGGAACCAATACCTATCAACCAAGACTCTTAGGCACATGGTGATTTTTTTCTGACACATGTTGATCATCACTACCGGGAACATGAATTCTACCACTGAGTCCTTCATGAAACACGAAAGGGAACTAGCCCTTTGTGAGGCGATGGTCAATATCCTACTAACCGAACAGAAGAAAGGTGGCATCCTCATGTAACAATACTCTTTAAAATAACAGGTCCATGCCCGCTGTAAGAAAAAAAGCAGACCAGAAGAAAGTGGGATCTTGAGTGGAACATCTTGAAATGCCATCAGTTTAAAATATTGAGACTTCCCCTTTTTATAGCATACAACTCTTATGAAGTTCACTTAAAGTACTTTTGTTGCTGGGCAAAGCATTAGACACTGATCTACCAGTGAAGGTCTGCTCCTTATTCTCAGTCGTTTTCTAGACAAATGAAAGGAGGCATCTGTGGTAGAAGAGTGTGATTACAGTTCCCAAGCCATCTGAAGCTACATGTGGACCCATTTGTTCCCTCTCACCACACACTTCAAACAGTGGAAATGTCAACAGCACTAGTCTACAAAACTATTAACCAAATTAACTAACAGGTAGAGGAGTATACTAACTTGAATTTTTTTCTACTTAATATGCACACTAGCTTAGAAATAAAGAACAATGAGTCTAAAATACACACACTAAAACAACTCAAGAATGACCTGGTAACAATGAAAGAAATCCCATAATCGATTGAATCCCCAGTTCTCAAGCTGAGTTACAAACTTGTCAAAGAACACAGTCAGGTATTTTCTGTACTTTACTCTTTAAGTGTATGAGGGTTGTGCACAACTAAAGGGGGAAAATGAGTTTAGATTGACCATCTTACAGATCTTTGCCTTCTGCTTGTTTTGCTTTTCTCTGAGGGCAGAAGGTAGACAGGGTAAGGTTGAGCAGAGGTGTCCCCTGGTGGTTTTCTTGTGGGTCTGCCTCAGTGTCCAGTAGAGTGATGGGCTGAAACTCACCCACCACCGCTCTAAGTAGCATGCTTCCCAAGCACACGGGCTCAGCAGACCCATTTCAAACCAGCTGTGTGTCTGGTTTGCATTTGGCTCTCTTCCCAGGCGCTCACATGTGATTTCTTTGTTGCAGACAATGACAGTGACGAACAAAAGCACTCAGAGCCTCGGCTGCTGCATCTGTTGCTTCTCTCATTGTCTTAATTTAATTACGCTGGCTACCCTTGACAATAGGCTGCAGGTGGAGGCCTGTTAGGAGCAGCCGTCCTTGGAGCTGGCACCCACCTTCAATGTACTTCTTGAAGGGTTATGAAACAGTTTCACAGGCAGCCAAGCAAAAACTTTTCACTTCAGCAGCTTGTCCAAGACAAACAAACCAGCTGAAACCGTTTCTAGTGTGCAACTAGACAGATTTTTGAAAGGAAAACAGTAGTGAGTAAATATTATTTCCTATTGACACTAGAGAAGGTAAGATTATTAAAAAAAAAATGCCCATCTTCCAGCTTGCTGGGGTTGATGGAAGAAACTGACCCTTCTGAAGGAAGGGCTAACCAGCCTATTAGGGAATGAGCTGGGAAAGGGATTAATTTGTAATAGAGGCCATTTGCTTTCTTCCCTAGCTCTCAAACTTTCCCCTGGAAAGTTACCCACAGACCCTTTGAGGACAAAGATCATCAAAGGTTAATAACAATAAACATCACAATGATCTTGTTTGACACCTGCTGAGGCTTTACAGTTGAGTACATTCTCTCTCTGGCTCCTCGAATCCATTTTGGCAAGGTGACCTTATTTGTAGCCACTCCATTTCCAGACTGAGGCTAGCTAAGATTTACTGACATGCTGAAGGCTGCGGAGGAACAGGCTGTTAGCATTAAGAATAGAAATAATACAGCCATCACTTGAGCATCGATAACGTGCTAAGGATTAGTTCAAACATATACATCTTCTCTCATTTAATTCTCACAGTCATCCTCAGGATGGGCACTGGCCTCTTGACCATTTGACCTTTAAGGGATCTGAAGCTTTGAAAGGGTAAACAAACACCCCCCCCAAAAAAATAAAGAAAAACAAACTTGCGTATTTCTTAAGAGTTAAGCTAGACTTCTGCTTTGGGTGTGCAGCAGTTCTTTGTGAATCTGAGGCTGACCTGTTGGCCTGCTACCTACCACACCAAGAGGTGGAACAGAACCTAGCGCCTCAGAGACCATATCTCTTTCTAATGGCGGTAGCTCATCATGCCATCAGCTGTCCACCACCCCAGCTGGTTCACAGACGAAGGTAGAACCTCACAGGGAGAGGACTCTAAGCTAAAAGGGTGGGTGTTCTTCCAGACCACAGTGTCAGCTAGGCCACTCTTGCATGGTTATTTATAGAGCGCTGGAAATGTAGTATTTTCAGTTTAGCAAGGGCTAACTCCTTGGATATCATTACTTCTGATTTTCACCACGCCTGTTAGGGTGTGTGTGTGTGTGTGTGTGTGTGTGTGTATTTTTGCCTAAGGGGCAGAATATAAAAGAAAGATGATGGGCTCTTTAAACTTGAGGAAGGAAGTGTTGAGATTCTCAATAGACCGTGTTTCCATCTTCCACTCCCTGCAAACAAGTTAAGTATTGTATGGGATAGCCTAGGGAAGGCCTGGCCTCCTATAAAGAAGCGCTGGAGAAATAATGCCCAACATAGAGTAGAGCAACTTCTTTAGAGCACAAAGTACTAACTCAGCATTGACCTTCTCCACCAAAGGGCAAATAGACAAAAAAAGAACAGTGGACGATTGAGAGGTGACCCAGACATCAACCCTTCACTTGTTGAAAAGGATGTGCTGTAGTTCTTTTTTTCTAGTTGGCTTGGGGACACATGACATTGTGGAGGATGATTTAGATGTCTTGGTATCAGCTTTGACATCATTTTACTTCAAGGAATCCCAAGTTCCAATTCTAAGACAGTCGTCTCAGATCAGCCTTTCTTCTCTGGTAGCCAAGCTGAGTGAGTATCACAAGATTTACTCTGTACATTAGGATGCGATTTTAAAACAAAAGAACAGAGGACACAATTCAAGAGACCTGGGCTCCTGTTGTGTGTGGCAGACTCTTTAAGACAGAGGCACATGTGTGGACATATGGGACACTGTGGCAGTTTGTCTAGCCTCTGGCTGTTTTTTTGGAAACTACGTTCTTCTGCCTTTAATATGATGGGAATAGCTATTTATTCCTCTCCCTCCCCATGCCTTTTTCCTTTGAACAGTTTGGATTGTTCCAGGCTGACCCCTCACCTAAGCTGTGTCTGAGTGTAGTGGAGATACACACTTTGGGAACCCAGACATTTTTAGTGGCCACTTTGTCGTAAAGACTCCCTGGTGGCTGTTACACTATCCTGAACACCTGATATCAGCCTCAGACATTTCTGCCTGAGCTCCTTTCTCTCTCTTCTTCACTTGGGATCAGATGGCATTGCTGTTGGATGGTTTGCTCAAGCTCTTTTCTTTCACATAGGTGTATCTCCTAATAACATCTTGCTCATTTGTCTCCCCGAGGCCATGGGTTTACATGTCTAGTTTTGGTCCCAGCTCCCTCACCTCACAAGACTTATGTGACTATGGACAGTCACTGACCTGTTCTTGCCTCAGTTTCCTCTTCTATAATGTGAAGGAATGCAGTAAAAGCACTGACTTCATTAAGCTGGTTGATTGACTGTGTAGCATAGAGAGATGGCTACTATTGTGTGCAAGAAGGCTCCGCTGTCCAAGACACTTGGTTTAGATCCATTTTCTGAGCTTGACTCTTAGCAACATCATTCTAGACTGGCTTGTGTGAGATCTCATTTGCACCTACCTTTGTTAGAACACTGACATGTTTTAGAGCAAATTCTGCACATGCTTGTTTCTCCCACTTAAAGGGAAGCTTTATTCCTTTACCTCTGTATTCTCCGTAAACGCAAACAGGGTGTTTAAGAAACAAAAGCCAATAGCAAATTTGTCTTCTTGTTTACATTGATTTAAATTTTCTGCAGAAGTGATGGGGTAGAGTTTAGGTCAACAGCAAGCATTGCACAGTCACTTGTTGTGTTCACAAAGCAAAATGTAACAGAGCTCTCTCTTGTCTCAAAACTGACACTGATGATTGTGGCCTAATCGATGTTAATTAAGAAATGGAAGAAGTAGTGAGGTGTCTGGCTAACATGTTGGAGTCCATCTTGGTTGTGTATCCTGACTTGGCCAGATGTGAGAGCAAGACCTTGACAAGGCATTTAGCCTTTTTCGGTTAATTTTCTTATCTATACAGTGGGGGAAAATGATAGCATTTACCAGGAATGCTTATGATGATTAAGTGAAATGATTCACCAAAGCCCTTGCCATAGGGTAAGTTTTGAATAAGTACTGTCTATTATTATTGTCATCCAGTTTTTAATAGTTACTACTACTGAAACCCTTTCTATGCTAGAATGCTACCCCTGTTCTTCTGATTATAGGCAAAGTTAGCGACCTTCTGGTTTTGCAGAGTACCCTTGAATGCTGGGGAAGCATGGCCACAGCTCTTCTTCCTTTTCTCTTTTAATGAATGATATGTCCCTAGGAATGCTCAGAAGTCAAGGAACTTGAATTCATCCTACCATTATTTCAAGATTAGTCTGATTTAAGAACTTTCTCCCTCTTCAAATAACCACCTGATGTGATTTCCAGCCTATCTTCCTGTGATGTAAGAAACTGCTGGTTAATAGTTTAAAAGGATGGAGGGAAATAGAAGAAGAAAATACTGAAGGACTGTTTTCCTTAAGCAGCAGAAAGTACTTATTTATTTATATTGTCTTTAACAGTCTAGAAGGGTGTTGTAGAATCCTGCAGGTTCAAGGTCGTTTTGACAGATTTTATGGACAACTGGTTTGACTATTTTCATTTGTGATTAATGATGATGATGAAGATGATAATGGTGGTGGTGATAAATAAGCCTAATCATACCATTGTTCCCTGAGGGAGTTGTTTTTGGAATTGCTGAAAGGTTCAGATGTGACATTTCAAAAGTGCAATACCAGATTCTGGTGATTTTACTGATGTTTGCACCTCTCACCTGAAAATTCGTCCTGATGTTATTTTCCCTCTTACTTTCACAAAGCCATTGTTCCAACTGGCTTATGACTTATACTAACGCTGAGCTAGTGTGTGTACTAATTTGTATCATGATGTCCTTGAGAGACCTGAGGCCCCAAAAAGTCTTCTGGTGTCAGTTCAATGTACTCGTGATGAGTTCACAGGGTTAGTAAGAAAGGGTGTTGCCCTCTTCCACTCAATTCTTTGAGTGTGTGACAAATCTGGGCAGAACATTCAAACTCTGTGTTCTGAATTTTCCTTCTCACTGAATTGAGAGAAATTTTGGAAGCTTGGAAGACTCTCCCGAACTTTTAGGATGAACAAAATAACACTATGACAGGTTGAAGTGATTTGCATCTGTTTGAGGTTGATGGGAGCCTTCAGCGTATAAAAGTAAACAAGGAGAATGCCAGTCAGTGCTTTTCCAAGGCAGAACAAGCTACAAGAACGGTTCATGCAACCAGTTTTAAAATTTTAAAATCATTTTGTGGTGCCAAAGCACCTCTACCTCTAGCTCTGTATTCTTTTGAAGAATATGAATATTATTCACAGAGACAAACCGAGCATTTAATAGTGACCCGGTCAAATAATACTGATGAAAGAACAATAATGATGCCCTGCATTTGTTGCTACATTTACACTTTCATTTCTTCTGCTCTTGCAATGTTCCATAAACTTTTAAACATGCCTTGCCATGACATCAGTATCACACATTTCCAAGTGCACCATTGTCAAATGATTAGGAATCTTTCCCAACCCTCAACCTGCCATACTCTTGCTCTTAATTATTAGAAATTTTCATCCTGCCATAATTGTTATCTACAGCTGTGAAAATAGCCCATCATATTTTCACAGATGGCAGGGCTGGTTGGTTTTTGATTACTTAACCTCTTAGTGTTGGCCAGACAGAAAGCCCCATGTGAACATTTCTAGACTTTACACAGAATTTTGTAAAAACTTTTGGCATATGAATCTTTGCTTAGAAGTCAGGGCCATTCAGCCAGTTTAAGTTTGATTTAAAATTTCTTAGTTTTCCCCTTGGAACTTTGGAGCCATTTTAACAAGGGTAAGACTATTTGCTATCATGCGTAGACTGTTATAAAATAAGAATGGATAGTCCAGAGTGAGGAGAGGATATTGGAGACTTATGGGGAGACTGGGGCTGGAGAGATGGCTTACAGGGTAAAGGCAATTGCTGCCAAGTCTAATAACCTGAGTTTGATCTCCACGACTGTCGTGGTGGAAAGAGAGAACCGACTCTGTCAAGTTATTCTCCAACCACTATATACATACCGTGGCATACACCTCTCCTCAGAATAAATAGACATGATTTTAAATCTTCTTAAAGGAAAGGGGAAGGAGATAGCAGAAGCCTGGGGCAGTTGTGGCCAACAATCCTAATCTCTGAGAGGAGCAGGAAAAGGGGAGATGACTTCATCCTTGCATATTTGGTGGCTCCCGAAGAATCTTCTCTAACCAGCACCAGGTGTCGTTTCTTACTTAGGTCAAAGGAACCAATAACTGGCCTTTCAGCCCTGAGGTAGCATTTCAGGAAAGAAATTCTATAGTGGGTATTCTAAAACTTTTAAAAAAGGACTGTGCTTCATCCAAAGCTGTCAATCTTTCCATTGCTTTCAAGAGCCCTCACATTAATTTCAGGCTATCAACTTCATTTTTGGCTGAAAAGTCAACTTTGTGTTATCAGTTACATATTTCAAAAAAAAGTCTAATTCCCTTCTAGCAGGCAAATAAAAAGACTAGCTTTTGTCTTCCCTTATAAATTCCAGTAGACCTGAACACTTGCAGGCTCTGTTGCCTTAGGAAGCCATGTTTCCCACTGTCAGTTGGAGGGAGGAGGTCAGGAGATTCTTGAAGAGGGGTTACTCTTGGGGAGCTATTTCTTTGTCTCCTTTGCATATGCTTACATCTTACCAGCACAAATTTGAAGCTGTGTGAAGTTGGGTTGTTTGTAAGAGACATTTGAAAGACCTGATGCTGGGGAAAGGCTAGATCATCAGTCTGAGAAACGGAAGTGTCCCGGAAGCCCTGCGAGCCCGGTAATAGCCCACATTGCTATTTATTTTGGCAGTTTTACTTAAAACTATTAAGATCTAGCATCTATGCTACAGTTAATTTTTCCCCAGGCACCATGGAATGAAAACACATATTATATTTGATTTTAACTGGTTGAGAAAAAAAAAAATGATGGTTTTCTGAAAAGTCCATTGTATGACCCTGAAATAAATATTAACAGTTCTTCAGATGTGGCAGAGCTGGACTAACCATTTCATTTCTAATTCTTCACAGAATCAAGTATTCTTCAAGCTGGGAGGAATCTTAGACCACTGAGTTCTCTTCTGTCTTATGTTGGAGAATATGTACTCATTGGAACTGTTGTCAAACTTTGGCTTGACATGTTTGGCAACATGTGATACTTCTCCTCCTGGGAACTTTTCTATTGCTCTAATTTCCAGAAGTACAGTGATACTAGCTAGTATTTCAATAGTGCTTATTATGTGTAAGCACCATTTTGAGTACACACACACACACACACACACACACACACACACTTATATGTATACACATGCACAAATACAAATATATCTACATATACTTTCAATAAGTTCTCACAACAGCTGTATGGGGTAGACCCAGTTGTTACCATACCCAGAGATAAGGAAACTGAGACATAGACGAGCTAGACAGTTTGCCCATTAGTGCACACACAGCTAGTAAAAGAGCTTTGACTTGCATTAAGGCATTCTAATGGTGTTCTGTGACCTCAGTGTTGATACTGCCCTGCTTCTCCGACTCGGAAGCTTCATGCCTCATTTAGACATTTACAGTCATAGATCCTCAACTAACTTGTCTCAGAAGTGTGATTCCTTTGTGTATTTTAAATGGTTTTAAACACAATTATCAATTTGCCCTAACACAAACACTTGAAACTGAAATATGGGGATTGGAAATAAGGATTACTACTCTGTTTACTTCAAGAAAACACTGGGATGGATGACAGCCGCCATGAAGTATTTAGCTAATCACAAACTGTCACATTGTTTTTGAGCAATTTCAATTCAAGCTAAAGAAGGACATTTCAAATACGTGAGATGTCAATAAACCTCCTTTGCCTTTCCTAATTTATTCTGTGATTGCCTCACTGTCCTAAGTAGGAAAGGAGGAATCAATCTCAACAGTTCTCCTCACTTTTGTGGTCTATTTTTCTGCTATAGTGTGTCTGCCTATATCACTCATTTATCCATCCAAACATTCATCCATCCATCCACCCACCCATCCATCCATCCATCCATCCATCCATCCATCCATCCATCCATCCATCTATACATCCTTCCACCTACTCAGTATTGCATGTTGTGCATATTCCTCTAATTCCTTGAGTATTACTTACTACTAAAATGAAATGAAAGGACAATGCTTGATTATGTTTTCCTAATTCCTATTACATGGCAATGGCATGTAGTCATGTTAAGGATTGCTTTTAAATGGATAAAAACCCATTTCAAGAAGAAATATATTCCAATACACCGTCTATGGCTATGAGAACTTATTTTAACTAGAAAGTCCTATTGGTTTCAGTTTGACTAGAATGAAGTTTATAATTAGATACAACCACCCAAACCTTTCCATAGGACATAAATACTGAATTATTTTTGCTGAACTGTGGTCTCTTGAAAAGCTATCTGTGTCTGAAGGCTGCAGAGTTGATGTGGCATTAGTGTCAGCTTTTGCCTGAGGCTGGCACTAAAGTGTGCTTGCTGTCTTGACAGAATGTAGTATCTCCTAATAATCTAGGATCGGTTTGCAATGATACCAGAAGTAGGTTAGCTTTCATTGGGGGTTTTGACACATATTTCTACCTGAAACTTTTAATCCTATTTTGAGCTCTGGACATCTCTATAATATTGAAGAAATACAAGATTTTTAGTGAGCCATGGTGAAAAGGTGATCCTGGAGTAGAAAAAAAAAATATCAGGATCATAAAGGACTAGGCAAGAAAGGATGCTTTTTGACACCAGGACTTCTTGAAGTAGGTTTAATAGATGAAATGTTTCACTGTGGCTTTCAGTCATTTTACCAGCCCAAAGGTCATTGTGAGCTTGGCTGAGTATTACTGTCTTCTACACCCTCTTTGAGCTGTAATTCACAATTTGAATAACTTGAGGTTGTTGCTTTCTGCTCCATGAAAATCTTGCTGTACTGAGTCTATCAAGGGAAGGAAGTGTAAAGGTCACTGAGACCCACTTTCTGCAAGTTGAATGATACCTTCTTCACATTCAGGAAATTCAGCTTTCTTGCTTGTATTCACAACCTTTCTTCTGGTAGAAAAATATCAAGTTAAGGGAGATTTCCACTGTCCAGTTCTACTCCCCCCTCCCTTTGTACTTCATTCACTTTGATGAAGTGTTGTTGTCTGCCCAGAAGAAGCTTAGAAACCAAGTACATTTCTACCAATGTCCAGATCTCCTGGTCTTTAAAACAGAGAATCAAATGGCTTGCAAGGCCTTTATCAGTGCTAACAGCATGATCCTAGAGGATTTTGTAATGAAGAAAAAGCTTATAGGATTTGAGATTTCAACATCTAGCTCTGTGTGTGTGTGCGTGTGCGCATGTGTATGTATAGAAAGAGTGTGGTAGGGAGGGAGAAAATGGATAGAGGGATAGTTAAAAATGTTTTGTTCTCCCTAGGAGACACAGTCAAACGGTATAGTTTGATATCAGATATGTTCATTATGGGCTAACTGCTATCCTCTACCCCCAAATTCATGTTTAAGGTCCCAATTCCAAGTACCTCAAAAATAGAGTACACTTAGATGTATAGTCTTGATTGAGGTCATCAAATTCAAATGAGGTCATTAGGGTGAGTCCCAATCCAGTCTCACTGATATCCCAATGAAAACAAAATTTTGGACACTGAGATATGTACGGAGGGAAGATTGTGGAGACACAGGAGGAAGGTCTCCAAGGAATGGACACCTTGAATGTGGACTTCTAGAACTGTGAGAGACAAAGCGTCTGTGGGTTAAGCCACTTACTCTGTAGTCTGTGGTACTTTGCTATGGCAGCCATAGAAAACTCATACAATTTTTATGTCTGATACCAAAGTACAAAATAAAAGTTCAGAGACCTTTTAGAGGTTACCTCACAGGCTTTTATGTAAATACTGGATGCTCTTTGGCCTAAACCCTGGGCTTGACTAAGAAGCAGAGCTACCAATGAAATTCAGGGAAGAAATCTGGGAACTTCCATGACACAATACATGTTGCTGCGAATTTAGGGTTAATCTTTAACTCTGAACATATATTTACACGGGCAATTCTTTTCTAATAGATTTGTACAAAATTTGGAATGCATGCCGACGACGATGCGATCTTTATTTGCATACTTTCTATTCTGTTTTTATTTTTGAAGAAGGGGAAGGGTGTATCTTGTTGGCATGGTTCTTAACTCATTTGTTCTTGATGGTCCCTTGTCACTTGGTGCTTTCTGAGGTGTTTTGTTCTCCTTTTCCATTCTTTCCATGTATAATCGCCACATTCCATAGTAGGCTATTCTTACTTCCACCACAGACGTTATCTAGCTCAGCTGGGCCTACTTTTCTTCATTTCCTCTCAGCTCCTGTCTCATCCTTGCCTTCACCACTTCCCTGTCAGCCTCTGTGCTCACAGTTCCTAGCTCCACGCTCCCTTCTCTGCTCTTCCTTTTCTCCCCTGATTTGCTGGGTCGCTTCTGTTCCCTCCTTCCCTCCAGGGTATGTCTTTGGCTCACCTTTCCTTCTCCTTTGGGGCTTCATTTTCTTGTTTGTAGATAGGGCCTGGGACTGCAAACATCACAAAAACAATTGCATTGAGAATAGATGGTTCCTGTGCTGAAGACAGTCTTTGAATCTGCCCAGAATGCCTGGATTCCATAGGAAAAAGGAGCCAGCTTTGGTGCTGGAAAGGGGTCTCTAACCCAGGCACCAGAGCTGACATTCCAGAGCTTTGGACTTTGTCTCTCATACCCACGTCCTCTTCAACTAGAAAGAATGAACATTCCTTTGCCCTTTATTCACACACTGGAATTCTTTCTGACTCTTGTGCCTACTGTGTTCTGTATATACCAACCAAGTCCTGAACAATCCCCTTGTATCCCCTGAGGTGACTCACTGGGGTGATGTCTCCCCTAAGACATCATGGTCCTCCTTCAGCCTCAGCTGGGGTTTAGGACCAGGAAACAGCAAAGGTGTCATTGTGAACTTTTGGGTCTCTTATCTTATGCTTTCCACACATGCTAGTTTTGTTTCAATGATAGAATCTACACGTTCACCATTTTTTCTTCAGCAGAACTCCTCAGAACACCTAAGAAAGGGATGTTCCTTCCTTCCTTTCTCCTTTTCTTCTTTTATCTTCTCTTTATTTCTATGTAAGGACTATGATTTTACTTAGGCTCTGAAATGTTCATTCATTCATTAACAAGTGTATCAAGTGGCCAACATACATCTATGTTTTATCTGTTTCTGGTCACACAGATGGTGTTCTTGAGGTTGCTTTACAAAAAAATGCTTAGACAAAGGATGCCTTGTGTTTTGATCATTAGAAACATCTAAGCATTCCTACAGCCAAACAGAGTATGCCCATTTTTAGTGTTTTTCCTTTAATTTATAATTGCCACTGTGAATTCAAATAGGTCCTAGTATGGAGTCTTTATGTATTTGGACCATTGTGGAACTCCAGGACGTACAAATTTTGTTACTAGATACAATTATGGCAAATGTTAATCCTGTCTAACAGTTACTTGGTGTAGGCATTCCACTTGGACATGGAATACATCTTAGAGTATATTGAATTCTGACAACTTGTTGCAGTACATACTACCATCACAATTTCATTGATAACTGGGACCTGATATGCTATTTGCCAAAGAGGCCTCATTGAGCAACTTGAGTTTTGACAGGGTTAGTCCTCGTTTTCCACCGTCTTCCAAGTGTCAGGTTGTCCAGGGCAGTGGAAAAGATAGTTTTCAGTAGAGAGTGATTCAAAGGATGGAGCTGTAAGCCATCCTATTGGTGGGATTGGAGCCTTTTGACCTGGCATCTAGGAGACACAGGACAGACTTTCCATTCCCCTCCCTGCCCATGTATAAAAGAGTACTCAAGAATGACTACATTCCATTCACACATGCTTACCTTCTGAGTCTTGGGCATGTCAGTGTGGCGCTGGGCACGGATAGAGCGGGCTGTTTTCGTAGCCTTGAGCGGGGCACAGTACATCTCCAGCCTTCTCAGATCACAGCTTCGGAAGCAGCACTCATCCACAATGCCTGTCTGAGGTGCCCTCCGAATGCTGGAGCCATAGCCTGTGGGCTTGTCTGCACAAATCAGAGCAGCTTGGAGTTAGACAACTTTGCCTGTGTTCACAGACTTCCATCTAATCCCTGATGCCTCTCTTCTCCCAACATCAAGTCTCTATACTTCTCCAACATGTCACCCTTTTCTTGAAGTACCTCCAATAACGTCTGAGCTAATATGTTCCTTTAGATTCCAGTATGTCCCCTGGGGTTATAACACACTCATGTGCAAGAATTCATTCACCACATACTTTTATTTGTATTGTTCTGCCCGTGTTTTAAACAACCCATGTTCAAGGATCCTGCTTATGTCCATTCCTATCACTCTTCTTTCTATTGTCTTAGTTGAGAGACCTTTAAGAGTGCTAGTCAAAACAAAATTGACAGATCATGTTTCTTAAAATTTTGTAAACATACCGTTTTGTTGTTAAATTGACAAGGTAATTGTATATATTGCAAGGGTACAGTATGATGCTTTGGAACACATATATACTATGCAATGATCAACTGAAGGTATTTAGATTGTCCATTATCTCAAACATTTGGGCAAGAATACCATTTAATACATGAGGCTGTAAAAACTGAGTCTTCTTAATGACTTTAATAAATACGTACAGTGTTGTACATAGGGCAGCTCAATTGTTCTTTTCTTGACCATTTCTATTGTAAAATCAAATTGCATAGAGAGTTTGAAGTCTAGAAATATATCCCTGTTTTATTTTGGGGAAAACTGAGACTTAGAGTTTGAAGGACTTGCCTAAGGTCATTTGCTGTGGGATGTTCTGTATGTCAAATGTGTTGCTCTGATTGGTTAATAAATAAAACACTGATTGGCCAGTAGCCAGGCAGGAGGAAGTATAGGCGGAACAAGGAGGAGAAGAATTCTGGGAAGTGGAAGGCTGAGTGAGAGAGACACTGCCAGCCACCGCCATGACAAGGAAGATGTAAGGTACCGATAAGTCACGAGCCACGTGGCAAAGCATAGATTAATAGAAATGGGTTAACTTAAGATATAAGAACAGTTAACAAGAAGCCTGAGCCATTAGGCCAAACAGTTTAAATAATGTAAGCGTCTGTGTGTTTATTTTATAAGTGGGCTGTTGGACTGCTGGGGCTTGGCGGGACCTGTAGAGAAAACTCTCAAGCTACAGTCATTCATGCAGTAATTGGTGGAGTCAGGATTTAAACTCTTGATCTACTTGCTGTTAAGCCCACGAGCTTCATGGAACCCAGAAGATACTGGTGTGTAACTCCAGAAAAGTCACTTGAGCTCTGTAGGTCTCAATCTATTGTACAATGGGTAATAACATCTTTCTTGTCAGAACTGAGGATAAGATGAAACAATGTATTAAATAAAATAATGTACTGCACCTGGTACAGAAGAGATCTCAACTACTTATTAGTTTGTGTGCTTGGAGTATCTTTTCCAGTGTCTTAAAGGAACTTGCACGATCACCCCAGAAAGCATGGAACAACCATTTATGTTTCCTTACAGTATAACTGTTGGACTGGGATGGAAGGAACTAAATGCCAGGGAGAACACTGATATCAAACCTCCCTTGATATTTGCAAATCAATTAGACCTCATTATGTGGCTAGGTTTTGGTTTGATTTGGTCATATTTTTGACCACACTTTTACTGGCTTTCAGAATTAAAAGAAAAGGTAAAACAAGCTTGTGTAGAACTTACCATGCACCCAAATGATCGATTTTTGTCACCATACAACATTTGTGAAATCAAATGTTGTCTATATAGTCGTGTATCAAGCATACATAACATGAAGCTGTGTTGTCTTAGATCGGGGTATGCAATTTTCATCTGTTCTCATCTCCCTTACATCCTTTGGGAGGTAGACTACTTAGGATCTCTCCTTTGATATCTAGGCTTCATGAAAGAAATTTGTGAACCACTGACCTATAAGAATCCAGTTAACAACCTGATATATGCTTAATCTTAATTCCTGACCCAAGAAGGCATGGCATTAAAGTCTTATAGTCACATAAATAATGACACAATAATAATGGGGTTCTGAAAGTCAAAGTTTTCAACAGTATTTTCAGCTTCCTCACTTGGGGAGAGTGAGGTCCGTGGCAATAGCTCACTATCACACTAGTCTGGCTGCCTCGCTGCTGAGAAGGCCAACTGTTTATGGCATCCTCTAAGAACCCAAATGTTTTCCTGATGCTTGGCACAGGAAACTCATTGCTGCTTCCTCATAGGGAAGGTTTATTCTCAGGGCAGCTGGCAGTAGTAACTTCGTGAGGGTTCATTTGTGCTCTCTCTGGGAAGGGTCTGCTGTCTCTCACAGCAGACCCTATGGGTTGCTTGTGTTTGTGGGCTTGGGGAGGGACCAGGCAGCTGACCCCAATGGAGCCTCAACAATGCTTTTACTTGTTATTGGAAGGAAGACTAACAGGGAAGTGAACTCAGGGCTTTTGCTTGCCAGCCAGGCCCTGGCAAAGTTGAAATTCTGCTGATCCCCTGGGCAATGTAAACAATGTTTTCTGTTTTCTTGTTTTTTATAATCTTTTCCTGGGACTATAAATTAGAGGAAAGACACAAATGGATGTACATGGCTCTTGTAACCCACAAAGGACTTCTATATAGTTTTGTAACTGGCTAGCCAGTTAAGACTAGGGCATACATTTAAATTCTCTTAGCAAGTAGGGAATGGAGAGAGGAACATGTCTTTTTGCTATACCTATCACAATAGTAACCTTCATGATGATTGTCCTTTGTTTATATACAGATTTTCTTAAAGGGCATGCATAAAGAGTTACTTGTTGATTATGGAACAGTTATTTGATATTTAGGAGTAGAGTTGTAGGAGTCCTTCTAGAAGCTTCCAAACCCAGCTAGATCAAATACAATTGTTTTCACAACTCAAGCTTATGGATTGAAAATGGAGAGGGATAGATTGTGGATACTAGGACCTATTTAAGATTTCTATTCCAAGCACTTCTCAATCTTAATTCTGTGATCCATGCTTGCTCCAAGAAGAGGATGCCAGTCATTACCTTGGGATAGCAGAAAGCATTTCCATACATTACATGACCCTTCTTGGTGACTCTCAAGAGCCACAAGACTACCACAGGTCTATTTCACCTTCTGAAATAATAACCATCACCACAGCAAAGAATAGCACACCACCATAGCAACTAACTTGTAGTATGTCTCAGAAGAGCTTAGAGCTTGATGTAGTTTGTTCTAAAGGTAGCTGTGCTTTCTAGTCCACAGACTGATGGATTTTGAAACAGAGTGCTTGAGGATTTTTATGTAATGTTCCATTAAGGAGCTTGATTTTATTTTATACCTGTATCTTCTTTTTGAATGCTGCTGGAGTAGTGGTATGCATGTGTGGATTTTCCCATGAACCAGTGAGTTCAAGCTACCAATGTTAGAGGGATGTCTTTCTTTGTCAATTCATAATGACTACAATGGACCCATTGTACTGTATTCAGAATTTATGAATATAACAAATGTTTACCTGCTGCTTTTTAAAGCTTAATTAATCCTTTGAAGTTTCCTATAGGCTTGATTTCAACAATCATCATCTCTCAGCAATTGAGGGACCACAGTTGTGGGTCAAAGTTTTAGGTTTTATCTTCAACTATCTCATGTAAGTCTTTTTTGGAATAAAAGTATTTACTGTTATGATCTAAAACAGAAGCCTAGTGCAATACAATTTGTCATATAGGCAATCAAGCAAATCTCCCCAGCACCTCTTGATATAAGTATGTATCTTAATCACAGCTAAATTACAGCAAATTTCAATCATTTGATTATTTTTTAATGAGACAGAACTGGTTGCTACATCACTGCCTTTAAAAACTACTTATTATATATGTTTATTCTGATTGGCAGAATCAGAATTATCAGGGAAACAGAAAACAAAATTGGCTTAACACAAAAGATTTTAAACAATTTGGAGAAAAATGTTAAAGAAAACAGACTTTCTTGAAATGTAATGAACTCCTCGCTGTAGGAAGCAGCTAAGTAAAGGCTGTACAAATACCTGTCACTGACCTCAGGAACAGAATCCTATACTGGAAAGTGGATGACTACTGTGGTCCTTTCTGTTCCAGAGAGTTTATAGAAAACCTTGACTAGTTAGCATAGTTGGGAAACACATTGCCTTCAAGGAAGAGTTTCAAACATTTTCAAACTTAGAAGATGAACATTTATCATTTGTCTCTCCAGAATGCTCAAAACACTTCTCCTTGTTTATACCCAACACAGCGGTAAAGGACAGGTGACAAGGTCATTATATTTCACAACGAGATGTGATCCAAGGGTTCTCTTACTATCTACACATTTAACCATTAGACTGTAACGTTCTGCAGATGTTTTGCTGATGAAGTCTTAACATTGAAAATTTATAGTAATAAATTTATTTTGTCAATATCTTGGTTTGGAGTCGTCTAGAATATAGCTCCAAGACAGCTTAGCAGATGAACTGGCCACTTAGACTTTGAGTAGGCATAAGGTTTAGGCATAACACACTGCTGTATTTTAAACATAGGCCAACACATAGACTTCCAATAGTTAAAAGATCTGGCTTCTATAATAGCAGTACTTTCCTTTAAATAATGCATGGTCACTGGAGTAATTCGATAATCTTCAGGGCCAACTTGCTAGTTACAGGGGTTTGGGGCAGAACTGTAGTATCATCAAAACTACACTAATTAGCTGAGTATCACATTTTGTCACGGATGCAAGCAACTCTTCTCCATCTCTGAGGAGAAGTATGCATGTCAGAGATTTAACTGGGGTCATTGTTTCTAGAACCAAGAGTTCTGCCCATCCATCATGAGTAAAACTACCTCTACCCATCTTCATGAATTTGTGTTTCTCATCACTTTCTGAAAATGTACTTGAAGCACTGTACTTAACTTTGATTCTCTGTGAAATTTCCCCTTTTCTTGCTGAAAAAGCTCTTTAAACTCTCCATTGGAAAGAATGAAACATTGATTTGGTGAATCAATATTTCAATAATGACAAATGCAAGCATTTTGAAAACAGGAATGTACCTAGTTTTGAAGATATATGCTTATTCTTTTCTGGGTTACAAAGAATACAACAATTCTCTAAAACAATTGCTAATAGAGGGAAGAGGTACCAAAGTAGATTCTTTTTAAAATTAAATTAATTTTTCAAAATTGATAAGAGGATGAAGAGGCAAGAAAATTCAAGATGGGGTTTGGAGGCTCTTTCTAGAAAATTCTCAGTCACACACCTGATAGAAAACATAGATGGAATTATTAGATAATAAACAATTGGTCCTTAACTTTTATTAGCTGAAGATTGATTGTACAGCCAAATATCATAGAATCTGTAGGAATCAGAACACTGGTATTCTTATATAAGTTAATTTTTTTTTTGCCAACCTCTAGATTCACTGACAATTCAGAATAAGTCTGAATGATTGGATTCTTAAGTCAGTACTGGTCTGTGGGCAAACTTATCTAATAAAAATTAATTCAGTTGACTTCAATTTGCACTGGATATTAGTAGGAAAGTTCTGAAAATTGTATAAGAAGTAATCTTGCAGCTGTCCAATAAATTTTTTTTTTTTTGTCCTGAGAATAGAACACAAGGTCCTATGCTGGCTGAGCACACATTGTACCAATGAACTAAGCCCCTGGCCTTATGTTTTAGCATGTTTTAATATCCTTTCTTCCTTACTCCCTTGCTCCCTCCCCCTCTCTCTCCTTCCCACCATCCTTCTCTTCCTCCCTCCCTTTCTTCCTTCCTTCTTTCCTTTTTTCTTTCCATCCTTCCTTCCTTTGTTTCCTTGGGGACAGAGTTTTGCTACATAGCTCAGACTGGCCTTAACCTTGAACTCATGAGCTCCACTCTCCTGAGTGCTGGGATTGTCCGTTTCTGCTACAACTCCTGGCAACATTTTGATTTTCATTTGCCAAGATGGAAATTACTTCCCAATATTTCCTACTTCTGATAGCTTTCTATGGAAAACTGACGTGTTTCATGATTCCTAATATAAAACATCGTTAGCTGGGTGGTAATGGCATACGCGTTTAATCCCAGAACTCAGGAGGCAGAGGCAGGTGGATCTCTGAGTTTGAGGACAGCCTGCTCTACAAAGTGAGTCCCAGGACATCCAGGTCTACTCAGAGAAACCCTGTTTCACACAAACAAACAAACATACAAACATTGTATGGTTGATATTTCCTGAATCCATAAGACTTACAGTAACCTTTCAAAACTTTATAGAAGTCATATTTAATTGAAATAAATTAATAAGGTGTGTGTGGACTATGTGCTTAGTAAAGATGGAGAACTTATTGTTGCTCCCATCATTTGCTGTCCATGATCACACGGGTTTGCACTTACAGACTCACACAGATCAGAGAATAAAGCGAATCCTCATCAATATTAAAGGTTTTCAAATTAGGGTTATTTGCAGAAGTTTTAAACCTGTATTTAGAAATAATGCCTGACTGATCCTTTTCTGAATACCTGTGTTCAGGGCTGCATTTCTGTGGAAGGATCTTTCCCAAGCTTGACCTTTGGCATCTGTAAAAGTGGACACTGAGAAAATGTTCTCTTTTCTACGAACAATGTGTCAGAAACAGTCTCGACAACCTATCAAATTCAGGCATCGATTTCACTTCTGGTCTGTGTTAATTTTTAATTGGCAGTGTTTGCCAGTTCCACTCCTCAGTTTGGATGAAGTCATCTTTTCTAGGAATCATGACCCTATGTGACCCACCCCACCCCCACCACTCAGCAGCCCTGTCTCAGCTACTAAATCCCTATAATGCCAAAGATCAAAGTCTCCTTGTTACCCAATCATGTCAATGTTTATGTATCTCTGGGTCTCAAAGGAATGACACGGAGCATCAGGAGGCTGCTCCTGTCTTGAGTCTCTGTTTCTTTTGGAAGCCCCAACTCCAGGGCAGGTATGGAAAGGAGGCTGTTGGAGTACCCTTTGTTTCCAAGGTCGGGGAGTCAAAGCTCAAGGCTTAGGGACAGAAACAGCTGAGATTCAAAGCAGAAACATTGTTGCTTTAAGACTCTTTAGAGAAATGGGCTGACAGAATGGGAAGCAACATGATGTATTACTTTAGCCTGATACAATGCCCTGGAGGGTGAGCATCTTGCCAGGACAGCAGAATTTACTAGCTTGGGGCTTATTCCAAGGCCTGAAGGAGATAGACACAGCCAACAAAATTGTACTTTGGCAAGAGAAATGCTTCACTGCACAGAAACTGTTGTCCTAAGGGGACGGTTTGGTTTATCAGTGTCTAAGGTGAAAGGTAATCAGATGCCAAGAGGTCATTTTTATGTTGAAATTATTTCAGTGGGGCTTTCTATGTAAGTTAGCTATCATGAACTAGTTAGGCAATTTCTTTCACTTACAAAAAATCACAGAATCTCAGTGAGATCTGCCGGTAATACCTGTCCCAACGATGACAGAGGCAGTAGACCGCGTGTTTAAAGCCAAAAGGACTGAGTCTGACGGTTTAGATTCTGCCATGTATTCAACTGCATGAGTCGTCTTCTTCTCCTTTTTCTCCTTCTCCTCCTCCTCCTCCTCCTCTTCCCCCTCCTCCTTCTTCTTTTTGGTTTTTTGAGACAGGGTTTCTCTGTGTAGCTTTGTCCCTTTCCTGGAACTCACTCTGTAGCCTAGGCTGGCCTTGAACTCACAGAGATCCACCTGCCTCTGCCTTCTGAGTGCTGGGATTAACAGCGTGAGCCACCACCGCTCGGCTGGAACCCAATCTTCTAAGATTCAGATGTTCATAAGTGGATTTGCCATACCAAAAAATATCTTAGAAGCGCTGTGAGGATTAAGCAGCTCTTTGTCTAATGTCTAATGCAGTGAACTACGTAAATATTGGCTGTCTGTATGATTCGGTTTTGTTGATTAACACAGCACCTTGGGCAAGAATTGTCTTCCTCACTTACTGTTTAAAATGCATTCTCCCGCACCCAAAAGAAAGTTCATTCAAAACAAATTTCCTTGATAGACAAGGGCTGTCTGCGTTAAGGTGAATGAGTAACTGTTCCCTTGGAAGCATATTTAAACTTTATGTGTGTAAACCACCCTGACTAGTCCTGAGCTGATTGATGGCAAGGATGGATCCTCCAATCAGGTCTAATAACATAATGCTACATATGGTTACCTTTGCCTATTGCTACCTTGGTTTTCTCTCAAATAACCTACTGGTTAAAACCGTTGCTTTTCAGTATCCAACTTACTTCAAAATGGTTTGAAGGCGTGAAATGAGTGTGGGCGGAACACACGACCCGAGAGGTGTCCTTCTCACTCCCAAACACTCGTGTCCTCTTGTCTTGCTCACCTTCTTCCTCCCTTACCCTTGCTTTTCCTGGTCTGATGGTGTTATTTTCCCTCACTAATGACTATCAGGCTGGATGCTCAGGCCACGCTGAGTTCATGGTAGGCTAGGAATTAGATACTCGTTCCCCCTTGGATAGTTGAGAACTAGGGCTTCCTCCTCGCCAGGTCCGCTTTGGGAATGAATAGTCATCAAGTATCCAGTATTACCGGACCACTAATCACGACTCCATCCTGGACTTGTGCCTGGATGCGGTAGAAACTATAAGAGAAAGGATAACAAGGTGCCGAGGATTGCCTGCGTGAGCTTCAGTGTCCTCCCCCCCCCCCCCCCTCGCCACTCCCCTGCCTTTCTCTCTCTGAAAGATTGAGACAAAAATTGGCAGAGAGTCTGGCTCTAATCTGGAGATAGTAGCCTGGCTGTTGATATTATCTCCTATTCATACACTGTTAATCCTAGTTTACTCTCAGCTGTGTTAGCAGCCTTGTAGTCAAAACACAAGGCACTCATGACTAGAGGGCAATGCCTTTCTTCCTGGTGCCACAGAGAGATGAATCAGCCAAGGGGGTATGAAAGCACACCCTCCTTATTTTTAGTTTTATTCTAGAGTCTACCATCTCTCTTTGCTTTGCAACTTGGCACCTGCCCTGCGTTCTCAGGGGCCCCGCTCCCTGTCACTCTCCTTTCCTGAGGCTTCTGGGTTTTTTTTGTGCTTGGGGGCACATCTGGACCTTTTCCCAGGGGTGGGTGTGACAGGGTCAGCATGGCAGGTAAAGGGGTGATAACTGCCAGGGAAGTCTGGCATGTCTGCAGGGAGAGCCTTGAGAGGTGGAGGCTCTGAAAAGAGGGGCCCTGCACCAGAAGAGCAAACTGCTGAAGACGGCCTCCGCAGCAGCAGCAGAAACAGCTCTTGGCACCATGGCAGAGGAAAAGGCAGCCAGAGTCAATGACAGATTGAAACACACAGAGAGAGGAAAGGAGGAGGGTGGGCATGAGGAGACAGTTTGGGTGTTAAGTGGCATAAATAACTGCCTGGTGTGTACTCAGATGCTGGTTGGGTTGGGCATGACAGCCCTTTCATGCTATGTTCTCAGACTGAAACATCCCAGCGAGGGTTTCTGTAGCACCCAGTTCTGAGCCATACACAGAGAGGCGAGAGAAAGATGGCGGTATGGTATGTTGAGAGCCATGCTGGATCTCAGCCTTAGAGACTTCTCATGGACTCACACGCTACCCAGACTCTCAGAGATTCATCCCCATGACCAAACTGAACTCTGGATAACATCAGGCGCCCTCGCTGAAGACATGACTCTCAATAGTGCCAAGCTGGCTGTGCTTCCCACGTTTGGAATAAGTAATGTTTACATCTGGCACATGAATGCTGTTCTGGAGTAAGAGGGCAATGTAGCAAAGCAGAAGGGTCTAATGAGAGAATCAGAAGTTTCTTCTCTGTCTGATTAATTTCAGATACAAGCAAGTTTCATCAGCTCAATTTAAGGACAGTTAGAGTCAGTCAAAAAAATGAAGAAATATGTCAAGTTCCGATGCTTGATTAACAGATAAAGACAGGAAAGTCTGTGGGGATTTCAGAGGCCCTTCAAGGTAGGGTTCAAGTGTATGTTGGAAGGAGAATAGGAAAGAACCCTCCAGAAACTCATTTTTTGGGGTGGTATTAAAGCAATAGGAAGACACAAACTACATATTGCTAACCAAGGTGTTACTAAAGAAGAATGCTTCTCATTTAATTGGGAATTTGCAAAAAAAATAAGTGTTTTTATAAAAAAATTCTTCAACTTTTAAAAGCTTTATTTTATTTATGTGTATGAATGTTATCCCTGCATGTATTTTTAAAGTACCACAATCATGCCTGGTGCCCATGGAAGTCAGAGGAGGGTGTTGGAACACCTGGAACTGAAGTTAAAGACAGCTGTGGACCACCAGGTGGGTGCCAAGAATGGAATCCCGGTCTTTTGCAGAACATTGAGGACTTTTAATTGCTGAGCCATCTCTCTAGCCCTGTAAGAGTCACCTTTAAATGGGCCTTTTACTATCCTCTTCACAAGAAGTGGCTCTCTGCCATGGGCAGGAGAGTTGTTAACATTGTTGATCAGAATGTTTAACTTCCTGGTACTCGGTGGGGGTTTTACCTCCCCAGTTTTCACAGTGTCTGTCAATGGTGTGTGGACCTCCTGTGTGACAGACCCTTCCTTCCTTTCAGGTGGGCACATGTAGTTTGCTCAGAAAAGACTAGTTACAGTTCATGGTAATCCACCTTAGGTATGTGAACCGGCTTCTAGGCAGGCCACCACGAACGCCATTGCTAGCCAACATGTTCCCAGGGGACAGCATCAGCATCAGGGAAGAGGTAGTAAACATGGTTTTTCAAGAGCTCCCTTGCTCTCTCTCCCTCTTCCTCCTTCTCTCTAGTTCTTTTAGTTCTTTTACTCTCTCTCTCTCTGTCTCTCTCTGTAAAACCAACTTGTTTTAAGGTTACTAACTTTTAAAAATGTATACAAGGAGTTCTTAAACAAGTCAGAATATATTATTTGTCAAAGTATCAAGCAAGCATACAGATTGAAGCCGGATGGTTCATTTTTAGTGTAGTAGCTATTATACTATAAATATATATAATAAGTAATTATATTATTTCAGGACATTTCAGATAAAGGTGGACTTGTTGGACCATTATTACTCTTCTCTGTGGATTTTTGCTGCCACAGTTGCCGCCCCTTTTTCCTAGTATTTGATTTCCTAAATATAATCAAGAGACCTATGTGTTTTCTTCAAATTCCTTCATGTTAGCTTTTTTTTTTTTTAATGTCTTTGGGCATCACAACAAAATCAGAGTCAACTAAAGTGGTTTCTCTGCAAGCTTTTGGCAATCATGGAGCCTGTGAGCTTTGATCCTTTATATTCCCAACCTAGCCCCACCCAAACGAGGTGAGCTATGAGTAAGCAGAGAGAGAGAGAGAGAGAGAGAGAGAGAGAGAGAGAGAGAGAGAGAGGAGAGAAAGGAGGAGGAGAGAAAAAGAGGGAGAATGAAGGTCAAGTAATAGCTTGACTCCAAGTTAGAAGATGTTCTCATCTTTATTTCATCTGGGACTAATATCATGCCTACATTCCAAAACTCATTAAATGCTTTTTAGCAAATATAATTATCTGCCAGGAAAAAAATCTGATTCTTTTAATTATTTCACTAAATTCAGCATAGAAAAACCACTTTGGGGTATGCTGTTGGATAAAGTAATCTCATTTTTATTTGTACTTTTTGTTACAAGCCTAAACACAGGATGGCCACAGTGCTCTGCCCTGGGACTTGGTCTGAGGCAATGGCCTTTTGGCCTTCTGACCAGTCAGTCACTCACTTCTGCGAATTTCCTTTCTGAGAACTGGAGACTGTTGCCTCAGAAGTCATTTTCCAGTTCTTCGCAGAACTTATTCACGGTTGCCGAATGAGCTGGCTCCGTGGGGAAGAGAAGATGTGAGCCCTACTGTGACACACAGCTGGGAAGGTGCTTGTGCCCGGGGACCCTGTGCCAGCATGGCTGTCTGGGGGCCACTGTACTTCCTCTGACTGCCTCCGTCTGCTCACTTTAGCTCAGATCTAGGTTTAGGAAAGCTCCGTTTAGGGCACTCATGGAATAAAATCTGTCCCTACTTTAGCAGGAAATGGGACTCTGTCTCTTGTGATTTACAGTCTTGCAGAAGGGCAGCTCTCATTCTATTTTTTCAGCTGGCCTTCCAGGACCTTCTTTGTCCTAATCCCACACAAAGCTTCTTATCTTTGGAAGGAAGGACAGTTTAAAGTCCATGGACCTATTGATGGGTGTGGTCTCCACAGTCTCCACCATGACAAATACATGTACATTCATGGAAGAATGCCATGTGTAAACGTCTAGAAATGACTCGTAAGGGCTCCTAGCCATTTCCACACAATAAGAGAGAGAGGAGGGCAGTGAAGCTTCTGGCTTTGCGTAGCAGGAGTTCTGATAAGAACTGACAGAGAGAACCTCAGGTTCTTTCCACTGTGTTGGTTATCTTGTTGTGACTGTGATAAAATGTCTGAAATAAGCAACTTGTAGGAGGAAGGATTTTTTTTTTTTGACTCATGGTTTTAGTCCGTGATTAGCTGGTTCCATTGCTTTTGGGACGCTTTTGTGTCAAAGCAGAAAACATCATGCTAGAAAGGCATGGTGAAGGGATGCTTTCACCTCATGAAGGGATGGAGAATGGGAATGGGAGGGGGAGGGAGAAGAGTATGTGTGTGTGTCGGGGAGGGAAACATGGTGGCATGGGTAGATAAGATATGCCCTTCAAAAGTATGTTCCAGTGACCTCCTTCCTCAAACCAAGACCTACTCCTTGATAGTCCATTTAGGTACCATCAGCAGCTTCATCCATTCATGAAGTTATTGCCTTTATGCTCCAACCACCTGTCTCTAGCACTGCAAGCTGGGAACCCAGGCCTTCAGCATGTGAAGCTGTGAGTGTCAGTTCACATTCAAATCAAACGCATCTGGACTGTAAGCCTCCGTCACTGAAGAAGTATTTGAAAGAAAAGCATAATAGGAAAGGGACAGAACAGGGACACTTGCATCTACTTCTAAAGGTTCACCCGTTCGTTATTTTGCTCCTAATCAAACTTCTCTCATCTTTTCTGCTTCTGGATCAAGAAGACACCCAGACAAAGGTCAGCTGAGAAGTCCCAGGCTCTTCATTTCTTCTCAAGTAGACTTGCTCTACTGAGACTTCCCTTTGGCAGACGTTCCTTGCAGCGGGACCATGAACTGTCATAAATTCCTCACATTCTTCAGAACATCTGTGCCTTCTTTGGCCAAACCTTTTCCTTGGTACTCAACAGGCCACAAATCACCCTTTGCTGCTCTTTCCAGGCTGTGGATGTCCTAACACTCTTCTTTCAAACCAAATTCTTCTCTTGTCCTTGGCTGTGGCTCTTGGCATATGAGTCCTCTCATATCCCCCATCTGGGTTAGGCATCTGAGGCATCTCCATGAGTGTCGCTCCAGCCTGTCTACCTGACTTGAAATGTTGCCTTTCTCTAAATGTCAGAGTTGCTAAGGAGGCTATGTTACCTCCTTTGAAGTTTAAATTCTCAGCCTGACTTACACAGAATAGTGTAGAAAATACTTCCATATAAACAAGAACACTAATGACTGGCATCTAGAGGAATTGACTAGCTAGTGAGCCAGAGGACAGTACACATTGATCCAGAGATAAAATCAAAAGAGGCTATAAATGTTTTCATTAAACACTGTTTTCCTTGTGACATTTGAAAAACCAAAGCCTTTGCAACAACATATAGCCAATAACATCATCTCTTTTCAGTGATTCCTATTAAACTTTTCATGTCTTATTACTTTGCCTGTCTTATGTATATCTTTCTAGTATCTACATGGAGTGGGCATTATGCCTGTATTCATTTAATATGTCAGGAAGCTGAGATTTACAAAGATTAAGTAGTAACTTAGTCTATTAAGTAACAGAGCCAGGCTACCCTCCTAGGGACACTCTCAAAGTGGGAGAATTCTCTGGTGATAAAAACATCCCGAAGTTGACACCATTAGGGAGACTTCCATACCACATGATGCTAATATCCATGACAAGGATAGGTGAGATATTCTAAGCTGAACTTTCAACTCAAGGGTTCAAGCACTTCCATTAAACAGTTTTCTCCTGAGTAATGTGGAGACATGAGATAGAAGTCTTTGAACTTCTGCAACCAAGGACACAGCTTAGGCATTGGATGCTCACATACCATTCATAAAACCATGACTCTGTTTCAGATGGGGGTACTCAGCTCAGTCACATAGCTAGACAATTTCACTTCCAATTCTACTGAATTTCAAAAGTTATAACAACTTTAACTGATAGTAAAATCATGAAAGTTTACCCATAACTTAAATATCCAAACAAATTGCATTACCTTCATTTTGTTGTAATTTTTCCTCATTCTCATCCAAGGGTAGATTATTTTTATGTAGTCACAGCCAAAATTTAATGTTATATTATATTTCTTCCATTTAATTAATGTTTTATTGCAAGCATTTCCCATGTTGCCATCTGATCTTCAAAGTTATAATTTTAAAGCTATGGGATATTTTATTGGGTAGATTTATTATCCTTAGTTTCTTCAAGCATTTTTGTATTCCTAGATGTTTTGGCTATTTCCAGTTTTATTATTGTTTTAACTAATGCAACAATGAAGTGTTCTTATAAAGACAATGCTCTAATCAGAGGTCATTGATAAGAACGAGCGCTCAGGAATGGATTTGTTGAGTCAAAAGGATACTATCTGACAGTCCTATTCTGATGAGAGACTGCCTTTTCACCATAAGAATCAGAAAGAATTTAGTCGCAAAAGCAGATAATTGTATCCAGATTTCCTCCCAGTGTTAGAAAAGAGAAAGCTCAGGAGGAATCCAAACAGGAAACTTACCTGTGCCCCATGAGTAAGAATAAAGGAACCGCTTTCTGCTTTCAATTACTGGTGCTGTTTTTATGAAGGGAGCATGGGGTGGAACCAAGCTTGAGTTTGGCATTCAAAGGTTTACTAAGTAGGAGGAAAACCAAGGGAAATGTAATTGATGACAAGAAATCCTGGTTCTCAGTTTTCAAAAGCACCGTGGACCTAGGAGGTTTCTTCTCTAGAGAGGGCTCATGGATCACAACGGCCGCACCAATACTACACCCCAGTGAAGGAGTGGACGTCTGCCTTCCAAATAACAAAGGTGCTGCCCTTATGCTCCTTTGAGCTGAAGTACTCTGTGGAGAATGGAGATCTTGCTCAACCTTCTTTGGGACACATAGGATGTTGACAATCTACCTTCCCACCTAAACAGAAACTTGGGCAACCATATTTGCTATTCTGTTACCACATTTTTCTTCTGCTCCTGGTCATTCATTCACAGATTTTTATTTAGAACCTACTCTGTAGTCTAGACACTATTCTCAGGAAAAAACACAAATGAGATGACAGATCACCATCCTCTATGACCCTAGTGACGGTGACAACTTCAATGGCTACTGCAGAGCAGGGGTGCTGAATTCAACAGTTCGATGACAATTATTCCGAGAAAGTGTTTAAGCCCTAGTATATCACAAGAAATTTCTTTCAGGTCCTGGGGTGTACTCTGCTCTGTTTCAATTCCATTAACCTCTTTGAACATGTAAAACAACCAACAAGCGGTATTTAACTATATATTTGCTTTTACCTTCTGTTTTTTGAAGGCCAGCCTATTTTCCCAATTTGGTTTTAAGTATCTCAAGGACAGAAACTTCATCCTTCTGCTTCTCTGTCTGAAATCACCACTTCAGATATGTAGGCCTTTCCTACATGCTCATGGGTGGATGTAGTGACAAGTCTGGCACTCAATAGCACACACAAAGAAGCAATATGAAAAACATCTGAGCATTGACAAGAAGAAACCTAACATCAGGAACCGAGCATTTAATATAGCAATAAAATGCTGGCCTTGCATGCATGGGGTCCTGGGTTTGAGTCCAATACCACACACACACACACACACACACACACACACACACACACACACCACCACCACCACCACCACCATCACCACCACCACCACCACCACCTCCAGTGTATGTATTTCAAGGTCTTCTGTTAAAGGCATAATAATAGCACCTGTATCTATAGGTAACCAAATTAAGGCACAAAGCCAGCTTGGAGCAGCAGGTGGCACACAGCAGTCACTTGAAAGATGTCATTTCAATCACTCTTCTAACCATCACCATTATGACTTGAATGTGGGGGTTGTGGGAAACTGATTTGAACACAGGCACTTTTCTTGAGTCAAGACATTGGTTCTACTATTTCATTCAAGCTATGTGAGCCGAGTAAACTACTGGACCTCTCAGGACTCATCCTAGGAGGCAGCCACCAGTGATGGATGCAGTAAACTCTTAATGAGTTTAGTTAATGTCATCCAGCAGAGTCAGTGATCAGCCATCATGTGCCTGGACTTGGTGCTCTGAAGGCAGAAGAGGACAAAGGAGACAGTTTCTGCCTCTCACCCTCATCCCCTGGAACCTGCAGTTCATAATGTACGTCAGCATTATCGATCCATACAGCCAATTATCAACCGGCTATCGATCCATACCGCCATGAATCTGTGGCAGTTCCTGAAGCAGCTAGTGCGCGAGAGGACTAAAACATTCCAGGATACACAACAATGCACACACATCAGTGATTCTCAAACTTAAACTTGCATTGATATCACCTGGAGGAGCTATTAAAACATGGGCCAGTGGGCCGTACCCAAGATCTCTGTTTCTGCCAGTCTGAGCTAGTGAGTGCCTGAGAATTTACATTTCCAGCAAGTTCTCAGTTGATACCATTGCTTTTGTGTGACACCAGCTGCCTAGGCATGGATAAGACCCAGGAACAAGCACAGAAAGAAGAAGGAGCCATTGAGAACTACAGTCCCGAGAAAGACCTCTTTCAAACACTTAAAATATGCCAGAATGTTTTCATATCTCTTTTGTTGATTGCCTAGTAAAGGTATCCATATGTTAGTCTCGTAGCAGAACCAATTTTATTGCAAATCGGGGGGAGGGGGGGGAACACACCAAAACCTTCCAAAAGAAGAAACTGAAACAAAAGACACATGTTGACCTTTTCCCGTTCACTGTGTTTTTTACGTTGACAGTCTGTGCCATTCAGGATTCCAGCTAACCCCTGAAGACACGGTGCGGGGTCTGAGGGTAGGAAGTTAGAGCATTAACAAGTCAGCCAAACAGAAATCGGGAAACACAGGGGTGCCCGCTAATACTGAATGCTGCTTTTCTGAGTTCCATTTGTTTTTAAGCGTTCAAAATTCCACGGTGGGAATTCGCGCCACCCTGCTCAGTTGTAAACTCAAGCTCAGAAGATGGGATTCACAAGAGCCTGTGGCCACTTTTTTCTATGCCTTCCACCTTTATTACCCCCTAGGGTAATATAGAGAAGTAAAAAATACAAAAATGTGGGGTGGGCTTAAAACACACATTCAGAGCTGCATCATCACAACATCCTTTCAGGACCATTCAGAACTGGAGGAAAAGTTAGAAGAGAAGCATACCAGTTGTGATCACTTACAGAACCAACTTGGAGGTAACTAGAGGACATGTGATTGTGCAAAAAGAAGAATGATA
>CABHPQ010170569.1:0-48577 GCA_902168405.1 Peromyscus aztecus | reverse complement strand
GTTAGTCATAAATATGTTAGGCAGATACTGAGTCTCCTAAGGGGGCTGAAGATAGCCTGAGATAAATTGTAATTGGACTCTGGACATGCAACACTCCAGCCTCTCCCTGGCCATTGTCGTTCTAATCAGTTAACCAACCTCTCTGAGGTTCAGTGGCTTCTCACCTGCCACTAGTGTGACGATTCTTGGTTGTCACATTGACTATACCTGGAATGAGCTACAATCCAGAAATGGAGGGCACACCTGTCATCCAGTTGTTGAGGCAGGAAGACAACCATGCCTTTAATCCCGATCTTAAGGCTAGAAGACACTCTTTTGATCTTGAGGTGGAAAGGCTCACCTTTAATCTGGGCCACACCTTCTGCTGGATGCCTATATAAGGACAATGGAAGAAGGAAGGGTCATTAGTCCTTTCTTTACCTGCTTGCTCTTGCCTGTCAGCACATCCCTTCCTTCACCAGCCTTGGAGCCTACTTCTTCAGGATTCCAGCACATCCAGAAGACCAGCTGAGACACCCAGCCTCGTGGATTCGTGGACTTCCCTTTCACAGCTAGCCATTGTTAGACTCAGCCTGTTAGTCATTCCAACAAATTCCCGTGTGTGTGTGTGTGTGTGTGTGTGTGTGTGTGTGTGTGTGTGTGTGTGTATGTGTATGTGTGTGTGTAGAGAGAGAGGGGAGAGAGAGAGAGAGAGAGAGATAGGAGAGATTAATTCTAAAGTTCTCTGACTTTAGAGAATCCTGACTAATACAGCTAGTTAATTGATTTCCTCTGGTTGTTTTAATAAAGCAAATGCTTAAGAAATGGGAGGTTTGTTTTGTTTCCTTCACTGCCTTTAGAGGCTAAAAAGGCTGAGACCACTGTAAATAGGGACATTTCATCCTAAGGAGTGAAGGAAACATCTTCCTTGATTTTCAGTGATTTCTTGGCAATTTTGGCATCCTTGACTCGTAGACAAATCCCTCAGTCTTGGCCATGTGCTTTATACAAGGTTCTCTCTGTGTGTCCTCTTAAATGAGGAACCAATGGGCCAAAGTAGATGTGAGCCCACCCTAATGACTTCATTTTAACTATTGCATATGCAATGGGCCTATTTCTTTTTTTTTCTTTTTTTAAAATAACAGTCAAATCTTTATTTTAATTTATTATGTGTATGAATGTTTGTCCACATGTAATCTGTGCACTGTGTGCAGCAATACTGCCCAGAAGAGAGCATCAGATCTCTTGGGACTGGATTACGGGCAGTTTTGATTCACCAAGTGGGTGCTTGGAATCAAACCTGAGTCCTTTGGAAGAGCAGCCAGTTCCCTTAGCTCCAAAGCCACTGAGTCCCCAATGACCCTATTCCTGTTGCCACATTCTGAGTACTGAGAGTTAGGGCCTCAACCTATGTAACTGAGGGGGACCAAACTCAACCTGTAACAATGACCTGTCTGATCTTGACTGTATGGCAACCATTGCTGCTTGACCAAGTTCCAGCATTTCAACTTTGCAGATCACAGTTCTCCAGCATCCTTTTACTTTCATTTTTAATGATTCTCATTATGTGTTATGGGAGTTCCCTTACGCCTTTTCCTTTGGGAAATTTTGTTTGAGCTTTGAAATATGAGAATGTATAAAATGACAATCTCTTTAAACAAAATAATTCTTTGGAAAAAAATCTCCACCACCATGGAACCATATAGCATGATAACTCTTGTCTACTCCCACACAAGTTACCACCAAGGTGCTACAAAATTTAGATGAGTAACATATGCTTGAAAACTAAGGTAGGTATATTTGATAACCAAGATTTATAGATTCCTAAAGTCTACTCAGTTTCACAGTAATATTTGTATAGCCTCCTTTTTGCTCACTTTAGGCTTTAGTTTTTAGATAAACTAAGCCAAATAAAGAACTTCAATATTCCATAATAGAGAAAATCCTTTCCCCAAAGTCAGGTTTTTAGACAAAAAAACCCCATTTCCTCAGGGGTTTGAAGAAAGTTCCTGCTTGCTAAAAAGGAAGTCGTCCTTATCTCTGGCAAGAGGAACTTGTGACCCTTCCATTAGTATATGACTGGTGCCTATTAACTTGGGAAGGTCAATGCCAGCTTCCACAATCTCTGATCACAAGCCACATGCCCTTTGCTCCCATTGAATCTTGTGTGCAATTATAGAGTATAAACAATGTAGCCTTTTTTTCAATAAAGTGGCAGCCTTCCCAATTCACCCTCAGACTGTGTCAGTCTCCACTTTTCCCTCACTGACTCCACACCTCCTTTTTGGGACCTGAACCCCACTGGAGCTGGACTCCCTGTAGCTTTATCTAGTTATTTCCACAAGTACTTACTGCTTCCTCTCCTGGTCAGCTATATAACCTGGCTCCATGGATCAACCATGAAACCACTTTGACCAAAAATTTATAAATAGAAGCAAAATGTGTATATCCAAACAGGAACTTCTATGGTCTTTTGTTTTAAAGCAGATTGTGTTCTTGGCGGAGACTGACTGTGTCTCAGGATGAGTGACTGGAGCAAAGCAGCAGCCGAGTCTCAGTGTATATAAGTGTATATATAGTATAAACAAAAGGAAAACCTTTATAATCTTATGCTATTAATATATTAGGGCTCGGAAGATTGTTCAGAGGTTAAGGCACTTGTTGAAAAAGTGTGAGGCCCTGTATTCCAATCCCCAAAACTGACACAAAGCTGAACAAGACAGCATGTGTGCATCCCAGCCCTCCTATTGGTAGGTGGGAGACTGAGAGTCTCAGAAACTCCTATGGGTAAATGGGAGACCGAGAATCTCCCAGAAACTCAGGAGCTAGTGAGGTATACACAGAGCAAACAAGAGGCCCTGTCTCAAATCTAAAAATTTGGGGTCCTTTATTATTGCAGCATAAATTAACTTAAGCTGACAGACATAAGTACCTAACTCAACTTCAGTGGCACTATAATGTGAACGAATTTTTTTCATTCATCATATATTTGTTGAAAGCTCACCATGTGCTGCACATAGGACTCTGCTGGTGTCAGCTTGGCTGACAGATACCTAAGCACCTAAATACCTGTTCAAACGCCAGTGTAGTTATGCTGTGAAGGTAGTTTTTAGATGAAATTAAAATTTAGAGTAGTGTGCTTTGAGGAAAGCTGAGTAGTCGCCATAATATGGGTGAGATTTGTTCAGTTGATGTCTTAGGAGAAAGAAACCTAGCGAGCGCCCCACCCAGGAAGTGAGAGTCCTGACCTCAGATTCCAGCTGTAATGCAGATTCTCTCCTGTTGTCTGCTCTGCATATTGCAGACTGATCAGCACCACAGCTGCTTGGCCAAGTCCTTGAGATAAACCTCTCACACTTCCTGTTGGTTCTGTTCCTCTGGAGAAACTTGGCTGACACAGCAGTGCACATGGTATTTCATAATCTAAGGACATACTGTTGTGCCCAGATCGCGACCCCCAGAGAGACCCCCAAAGTCGGGCATGCCGGAATGCAAAAGCAAGGTTTAATTTGGAATATCCAAAAGCAATACAAGCCTAGGCAGGGACTTCGTCCAATGCATCCAACACAGTGGAGGCTGGAGGAAGTGCCTGCCTGTCTGCAAGCTGTTTTTAAAGGCAAAAGCCACAAGTTTACATCATTTAGCGGTGCTAGTATGGTTACAATTCTGATTGGTTCACTTCTAGGGGCTTTCTAGAAATCATGGCTTAATCTTACTTCTAAGGGGGTGGTTGCCCGCCACCATTTCTCATTGGCTGCCCTCAGGTGGGGACATTTCTGTGGTCAGTTACCCTGGAAACCAGGGAGACGACATTCCATAGTCCGGCAGTCATTACCTCTGTACTTTTACACTTCCTGGTTTCTGGAATCTGAACTGACTTGTTTCAGTAACTATTGGCCTATTCCTAGAAGGAGAAATCTTAGGCCTTAGTTTTTGTGTGAAAGCATTTTGGTCTTACTTCTAAGATGGCTCATTTTGGTCTCACAATACAAATGAATGAATGAATGAATGAATGAATGAAAGGGAGGCGGATGCTTGCTGTTTTGTTTATGGTTATTCAAAACTCAGTGCTACCTGGCACCATTTTATTTCGAACATAGAATTCAGGGTAGGGGACATGCTTGGGGCATGAGAACCTCTAGAGCAGTGGTTCTCAACCTGTGGGTCATGACCCTTTTGGGGGTCACATATCAGATGTCTTTGCACTATGATACATAATAGTAGCAAAATTATAGTTTCGAGGTAGCAATGAAATACTTTTATGGTTGGGGATCACCACAATATGAGGAACTGTTTGTTGTGGGGTGTTTGTACACTGAGTGAAAATGTATTACTGTGATTGGTGTAATAAAAAGCTGAACAGCCGCCGGGCGGTGGTGGTGCACGCCTTTAATCCCAGCACTCGGGAGGCAGAGGCAGGCGGATCTCTATGAGTTCGAGGCCAGCCTGGGCTACCAAGCGAGTTCCAGGCTACACAGAGAAACCATGTCTCGAAACCCCCCCCCCAAAAAAAAAAGCTGAACAGCCAATAGCTAGGCAGGAGGTATAGGTGGGACTTCTGGGCACAGAGAGGAAGTAAGAGAAATATCAAGGCAGGGAGCCGCCAACGAGAAGCAAAGGGAGTCAAACATACAGAGTGAAAGAAAGGTAAAAACCACATGGCAAAACGTAGGTTAAGAGAAACGGGTTAATAAGTTGTAAGAGCTAGTGGGACACGCCTAAGGTAAGGGAAAGACTCATTACAGCCCTTTTAAAGGGTAGCAGCGTTGGGAAGGTTGAGAACTACTGCTTATAGTGAAGCTGAGAGACGCTGGTGTGGAAAGACAGGGTTGGTAGAGGAAAGACTACATGAAGAGTAAGAGTTACGCACATTGTTTGAGAAAGCCGGTGGGTGAGGTGTTGAACCGTGATGGAGGGGAGGCGTGGCAGTAGAGGGAAGTAGCTGACTTAGATGGAGACTTGGAATAAAATGAAGTCAAAGTGTGCCTTTTTATCTCAACTAACTAAATCTGAAATAGTTGTACTTCATGTCTACATTGTCTATTGTACTCCATAATGACTTTTTTTTGGTTTGTGGGTGAACAGTGCATGTAGGAGGGGTGCACATGCCCATAAATGGGAATTTAGAGGCCCACAGTCTGCATCGGGTACCTTTCTCACTTGCTCTCTACCTTATTTTTGAGGCAGGGTCTGTCATTGATTTGGTCTGGAGTTCACTGTTTGAGCTGTACTGGGGACTGGGAGCCCCTGGAATCATCCTATCTCTGCCCTCCGCCCCAGTCTGGGAGTTACAAGCCATGTGAGAGCCGGGCAGTGGTGGCGCACCCTGGAGGCAGAGGCAGGCAGATCTCTGAGTTCAAGGCCAGAGTGGACTACAGAGTGTGTTCCAGGACAGTCAGGGCTGTTACTCAGAGAAACCTTGTCTTGAAAAAACCAAAAATCAAGCCATGTGAGAGCCTGGCTTCTACACGGGTGCTTAGGAGCTGAACTCAGGTCCTCATGCGTACACAGAAAGCGATGTCCTTTTTTTTTTTTTTTTTTTTTTTTGGTTTTATCAAGACAGGATTTCTCTGTGTAGTTTTGATGCCTGTCCTATATCTGCTCTGTAGACCAGGTTGGCCTCGAACTCAGAGAGATCCACCTGACTTTGCCTCCCAAGTACTGGGATTAAAGGCGTGCCCACCACCGCCCTGGCTTTTTTATAGATGAATCTGCTTTGCATTTCTGGTTACATGCTGAGTGAATCATTAAGTTCTCAACACTGTTTCAGAAAGAGGGAAAAAGGCCTTTGTTAAAAATACCTTTTTCTGTCCTTCTGGGTCTTTTGAGTTTTATAATTGTATTCTCTAGAGTAGCACAATGTTCAGGTGAGACTTCATCAAAATGCTGTTCTAGAAGTGTATTAACCTCCAGAAAATTTGCTTGTGATTCCCTTCACTGGAGTTTCAAAGATTGCAAATAGGAGGCTGAGAAAGCTATTTCTTTGGTATCGTTATTGGAAATAGAATGAGAACAATGTTCTATTTAATAACTGTTATCATTATCTCTCTCCCAGATTGAATTAAAATTGCTTTAATATTCTATTATAAAATTCCTTGCAGAAATGCTGTCAATCATTTTTCTTATTTCCACCAGCCTGCTAACAATGAACTCAAAGCTAATTCAATACTTTTGAGAGAAATAGTCAAAACGTAGCTTTTGAATTGAAAGAACTGAAATATTGTGTATGGTATGATAATTATAACTTCTAATATTTTCCTACTACAGTCTTAGCTTGCTTGCATGCTTGGTATTAGTAGACCTAATGGAAATGATGACTGTATTTTAAGCAGCAACTTCCAGTCATGTTTTTTAGAAGGTTTTAGTATGTGAAAGACTGTAGAAGATAATGTAAGTATGGGCTGTAAAGAAAGGTCATGAGCTCAAATCTTGGACTGAGCCTGTTTGAGATTATTTTATAAACTTTGGCAGATGTGAAAAGTTTTTTTCATCTCCATCTTCATGGTCCCTCTCAACTTTGCTCATTCATAAATGGAATTCATATTGCTATATAGGGCTGATGTGAATGTTAAAATTTTAGTCATGTAAAACACACAGAAAGGTGCCTGATACATAAGCATTGCTTCCTGATGTTAACTAGCATTATCTATAACCCATTATTAAGGAGTTCAGAACCATTTATTGAGTTCTTCCTGTAGGCCATAGGAAGAACTTCCTTATAGGAATCTGGATAACTAATATGCTATGCAACCTTCATAGTATGGCTCAAGATTCTCTGGAATCCTTTTCCTTTGATATTGTTATTAAGCTCTTGAAGGTGTTTCAAGCCTTTAAATTAACTCTTCATGCTGGGGTGGTATTTTTGTCCTTGGGTATGAATGTAAAGATTTGGGGGCCACAAGGAAAAGCATTCTTTAAAACAGTGGGGAAGAGTTAACAATTCTGTAGAACTTTGCACTGGGTTCTAAAACTTCTTTCCATGAGCAAGAGTGGCCCACTGTTTAGTGACCTCTTTGAATTCTGACTAAATGATTCAAAGAAACTTTCAATATGTATCTTTCAGAAAATGGCTTTGAAATTCAAAAATGCCAAACGAATCGAAGGCCTGGACAGCAATGTGTGGTGAGTGTCTTAGACAAGTGGTCGTGTGGGGAAGTTTCCTGTGGTCCCTTAAATTGCATTTTTAGCTTCAGCCACAGTCCAATAATGAAGCCATTCATTTAATTCCTCTCATTAATTACAATTAAATGAGAGAAAGCTAGCCTCTGGGCTAGCATTGGATATATGGCAGAGAATATCTAAAACTAAGTTTGACTGATGCTTTCATGAAATTTACAACAAACAATTTCTTTTCTTTTTTTCTTGAAGTGGGGCTTTGTTAAACACGTGGCCCAGGCTGGCCTCAAACTCTTGATCCTCTTGCCTCAGGCTCCCCAGTGCTGGGATTACAGGCATTTACAGGCATTAATATTTCTACATACATATAGGACACAAATATGAATGTTACTAAATTGAGGTCTCTAGGGAAGATAGGATCATTAGTTCAACCATCATTTACTAGGTAATTTTATCTTGTGGATAGTAACATTTTTGTTGGGAACTCATTGTATTTCATCTCTAAGACTAAGTCCTATTTTTGGGGGGGGGGGAGTTATAATGAGAACATACGAGTTTTGTTTTGTTTTGTTTTTCAAAACAGGGTTTCTCTGAGTACCCCTGATTGTCCTGGAACTCACTCTGCAGACCAGGCTGGCCTTGAACTCAGAGATCCACCTGCCTCTACCTCCCAAGTGCTAGCATTAAAGGTGTGGGTCACCACTCCCTGACTGAGAACATATGAAATTGAAGCTAACTCTGCAATTTTAGTACTTTCTAATTTCAGTTGTTTTCTGTTTTCTAATCAGGGTTGAATTTACTAAGTTGGCTGCAGATCCTTCTGTTGTGAATCTTGGACAAGGCCTTCCAGATATATCCCCTCCTCCATACGTAAAGGAAGAATTATCAAAGGCTGCATTAACTGATAACCTGAATCAGTATACGAGGGGCTTTGTGAGTTTATCGGGGCCATGTGGGGCATACAATGATACCTCCAGCTGGTGTGTGTGTGTGTGTGTGTGTGTGTGTGTGTGTGTGTGTGTGTGAACTCCTCTTCCTTAAAGGACATTGTCTTTCTGGGATCAGCTGTCCCTACCTGGAAGGTCAGACGCCCCTTACCCTTACCTCTGAGATGAGCCTTCCCCAGCTTCCAGCCCTTTCACAGTCCTGTTTCGGCCCCTTCATTGACTGCTATTCTGAAATGAGATGGCAGGACATGAAGGGAAGGGAAATTATTCTCTCAACATCTTTGCTATCTCGTTGACACTCATGTAGCCTTAGCATTGGCTTCTTAAGGAACCCTGTTTCTGACTAGATGCTTGCTTCCTCCCTAGCCTCTCTAACCCCTTATCCATCATCTACTGAAATGCCCAGGTATGCAGACATTTTAGATTAGCTTAACTTTGAACTAGATGTTTGTCTGCCCTGCCTGAGAACCATGTGGTTATCATATGACTGGGTATCTTTTCCTTTCCTGAGAGTGTGGAAAATGAGGAGGGACAGGATACAGAAAGTCGTCTTTACATTTTGTCATTGTGAGTCTAACTGTAAAAGTCCCATCAGTCCACACAGGGCTTTGCTGTGGGGATGTGAGCATAGGGGAAATCAGCAAGATTGACCTGACCAAGATGGTCACAGGGCTCTCATGGTCTCACTGTCTTCTCTAGGATGTCTATGCTATGGTAAAATACCATGGCCAATAGCAAACTGGGGAGGGTTTTTTTGTTTTTGTTTTTGTTTTTTTCATCTTACAACTTGTAGTCTATCATTCAGGGAAGCCAGGAAAGTAACTCAAGGCAGGAACTTGGAGGCACGAATTGATGCAGAGGCCATGGAGCAGTGCTGCTTACTAACTTGCTCCTCATGGCTTGCCCAGCCTGCTTTCTTATAGCATCCAAGACCAACAGACCAGGGCCCTCCCACATCAGTTATAAATCAAGAAATTGTGCCATAGGCTTGCCCATAAGCCGGTCTGGAGGGGCGGGCATTTTCTCACTTTTGTTTACCTCTTCCCAAATGACTCATAATTGTGTCAAATTGACACAAAACTAGCCAGCCCACGCACTCACTAACTAACCAGCCTAAAAGCCCCCATATTAGAAACTATGGAAGTTGTCGGAGAAAATGTAAGGGAAATAGGTCAAGGTATTGGTCAATGCCGATTTTCTTACAAAACTCCCAAAGCACAGGTAACAATAGCAAAAATAGACAAATGTGATTTTATGAAACTAAGCAATTTGTATATGTCAAAGAAGCATAACAGAATAGAGACAACCTATAGAATGGGAGAAAGGTGCTCATCAGACACAGGATGAATGTCTAAAATGCATAAGGAGGTGGGAAAGCTAAATAACAAAAGAAGGTTTTAATCTGCATTTCTCAAAAGAAGAAGTAGCAGTGGCTAGAGTATTCAGAGAAGTGTTTCCTCTCACTAATCATCGGGAAAATGCAAATAAAATCATGAGAAATCATTTCGGCACAGGCAGAATGGTCATTATTTAAAAATCAAAGCATAACAAATGAAGAAGAGGGAGAAAAAAATCTCTCCTGCACCCTTGACATCACTGTAAATTAGTGCAAGTGTCACGACAGGCAGCGTGAGTAGGGCTGGGCTGGCGAACTGGCCCAGTGGGCGAAGGCACTTGTTAAGACTGACAACCTGAGTTTGATCCTTGGGACACACATGGTGGAGGAAGAGAACCAACTCTCCATAGTTCTCTGGCCTCCACACGCACAACGTGGCATGGATACCCTCCTCCAACACACAATAAATTGTTGTGGGATGTTCATACACTGTGAAAATGTATTGTTGTGATTGATTTAATAAAAAGCTGACCTGCCGGTAGCCAGGTGGGACTACCGGGCAGAGAGAGGAAGTAGGAGGAGACACAGAGCAAGCAGGATGTACAGGAGGAGAGGTAACAGCCACGAGACACATGGCAGAATGTAGATTAATATAAATGGGCTAATAGTCTCCTCCAGCACAAACAGGGATGCTAATTCACAATAACCTGTTATATATTTGAAGAACTATAATAGAAGAGAGGAGCTTGAAGGTTCCAGAGAAATACTGGAGGAAAACAATAATTATGGATTTTATCTATATACTGTGGTCATGTGTTGAGGTATCACACTGCCCCTTAAATATTTGCAATTATTGCATGTTAGTTAAATAAAAAATTTACTTATTTGAGAATATGGGTTGAACCCAGGGCCCTTTACCTGCTAGGCAAGCACTCTAGTACTAAGCTATACTCCCAGCCCCTAAAGAGGAAGTTTTAGTGTGAGAATCGCTCCATAGTTCACATTTTGTACGTTGGTTTTCCTCTCATCTTACAGGAATTGCTGTCCTTGGTAATTAGTCTTTTCTCATCAGTGGATAATACTCTGCTTCCCGGTAGCATATGCCATCAGCAATACTAGTGTGTGTATCTTTGGTCAATTTGGTTTTCCTTCTTTTAGTCCATAGCAGGACTAAAAGCAATTGAGAACCTCCCCAGGAATTGAGAAAAGCAGATTCAGGGGATATAGCGAATGCAGGATTTTTACATTCATTTACTTTTTGTGCTATTATAAATATACTGGGAGGGAGTTCATTTCTATTCAAAACATATGCTTTGAAATTTTGTGTTTCCAAACTTTCTCTTTTATGGAAACTTTTCATCAGCAGCAAGTTTACGTAACCATTTATAGAGACCCTCAAAGTGCAAAGGCTTTTAAATTTTATTGCTACTTTGAAAGTACAGATTTGGAGGCTGGAGGGATGGCTCAGTAGTTAAGAGCACTTCTTGCTCTTGCAGAGGACCTGGGTTCAATTCCCAGCACCCACACGGTGGCTCACACCTGCCTGTAACTCCAGGTCAAGGGGCTCCAACACCCTTTTCTCCCTGCACTACACTCGTGTGGTGCACATACACACATGTAGGCAAGATGCCGGTACATGGAAACTAAATGTTTAAAAGTACAAATGTAGGGATAATGCTAGATCTTAAACCCAGTTTTAAAAACAGTTACATTTTAGAGTTAGATTGCCTTAAAGTAGGAGCTTTCGTAATCAATTTCAAGGTGGGTTTTTGTTTTGTCTTAATCTTTACTACAACAGGGTCATCCAGCACTTGTGAAAGCTCTGTCCTGCTTATATGAAAAAATTTATCACAATCCAATTGATCCAAATGAAGAGATCCTTGTGACGGTGGGAGGATATGGGTCTCTCTTTAACGCCATTCAAGGATTGGTTGACCCTGGAGATGAAGTAAGTGTGTGAACACTGTATCCGTCCACATCAGTGCTTCTGTCCTGCACTGGAAACTTCTCCTCACTGTGCTCCTTTCTCCTTCACTTTCAATCCATTTTGAAGTCTAATGATGGTACAGTAAAGCTAACAAGCCTTGAATGTAGAGGGGGATAAATTGCCATGTGACTGTAGCACACATAAAGATTTACACCTTTCCAGAGTCCAGGGACGTTGAGCCCTTTCCTGTGTCTGTTCTCCGAGAGTTAACCAGTATCCTGTAATCTGCACCTCAGTCATTCTCATGGCTCTTCTGCTGGATAGAAGTTGGAATCATGTACAGGCTCTTGAGTTTTGTTTTGTTTTTTCTTTTCATTCATTATTATGTCTGTGAGATTTGTTCACTTTGTAGCATAGTTAGTTAGTTTGCTTGTTTATTTGTTTGTTATTTGCTTGTTTGTTTTTGAGACAGGGTCTCCTCTAGCCCAGGCTGACCTAACTTTGTATATGGCTGGCATGTAGACACACGCACACGCACACGCACACATGCACACATCGGGCTAGGTTTTAAAAAGATATAAAAGCATGGGCTGGTGAAGTGGCTCCCTGGCCTGGCAAGGGGGCTCCCTTGGTAAAGCCATTTTCTGCAAAGCCTGAATTTGATCTCCAGAACCCACGTGATGGAATAAGAGAACCAACATTGGCAAGTTGTCCCTTGACTCCCACATGTACCCCATGGTGCACACAAGAGCAAACACACAACAAATAAACAGATGTAAGTGAAAACTGTATAAAAGCAAAAGGCCAGGTAAGTGTGGTGACGTGTGCCTGCAATCCCAGAACTTGGGAGGTTAAGCCAGGAGATCAGGGCCCATCTCAGCCCCAAAGTGATTTGGAGATCCATTACGGCTAGATAAGATCTTATTTCAGTGAAAGAAAGGCAGGCAGGTAGGAGAGTGTCTTAATTACTTTTCTGTTTCTGTGACAAAATACCATAACCAAGGCAATTTCCAAAAGAGTTTATGAGTCTGCTTGGTTTCAGAGGGTGAGAAGAGACCATGACCATCATGGAGGAGAGCATGACAGCAGGTAGACAGACAGTCATGATGCTGGAGCAGTAGATGAGAACATTCATGTTGAAATGACAACTGTGAGGCAGAGAGAGAGCCGAGTGGAATGGAGTGGGCTTTTGAAACCCCACTGACATACCTCATCCAACAAGGCCACCCCTCCTAATCCTTTCCAAACAGTTCCATTAAACTGGGGACCAAGCATTCAAACACATGAGCCTGTGAAGCCATTCTCACCCACACCACCACAGAGATAAAAGAAAAAAGCAGAAAGGTCCTAGATTAGGTCTGAACCTGGAGTGTGACGGCAGCAGGCCAGATTAGCTACTCAACCTGAAACTGCAGCAGGGGTGGTTGGAGAAGAGTTTTGAGAGGAGAGAAGTCTGATCCAAAGACTTGGGGGAAAACGATGCTAGGTACCACATACCTGGGCGAAGGGGCTGTGGGCATCACACCAGAACAATAGCATCCACTCACATGTTTACTCTCAAGATACTGCCTTAAATTAGTACTTCATTCTAGAAATGGCTGCAATGTTGTTTCCCGTCACTGTCTGGTATATCAAGTTCCTCCTACGTTGTGTTTTCTAACTTGAAATACAAAAACATCCTTACTGGTTTTGCTTAGAGCATCCCTTTGAGAATATGGTGAGCAGTCCAGGCCCCAGATAAATCTGGGCGTGCACCTATAATAACTGACTATTTCGAATGTCCCCACTGTAAGTCTATCTGAGGATTTCCCGAGAGACCGAGAACTCCAGCATTAACTCCCAGGATGCCTTTATATCCAGGGTCTTTTGTACATTCACTCCATGAGGACCAGGCCTGTCTTTTCCATTACTGCATCTCTTAGCACATCGCCTCCCGTGTAAGAGGTGCCACATCATGAGGTAAATTGCTGGCTGATGCCCTGTGTTCTTGTCTGCTTTTATCTCAGGTGATCATCATGGTGCCTTTTTATGACTGTTACGAGCCCATGGTGAGAATGGCCGGAGCAACGCCTGTGTTCATCCCCCTGAGATCTGTAAGTCCCCGGGAGGCCCACCCACTGGTTGAAGAATGTTTTGAATTGCCAATGACATTGTCGTTGAAGGCATAGCTAAGCCCTTTGAAAATAATGGACGCAGTAGCTGAGGGGACTCACAGGCTCCTCTGTCAGCCTTACGTTGTCACACGCTGCCCGTAGATACTGCGGCTCCTGGGAAGGAACAGCAGCTGTTGGGCTGCCAGGGTTCACTGTTTCCTTTAGCAGGTGTGTACAAAAGACTCGGGTCCTCTGGGTTCCCGCGGTTGAATGAGGGCCTAATTATTTGTGTCTGTGTTCTTCGTTAGTCATTTACTCAGTTACCTTCGTCAGGTCTGTCTTTAACCTTCTTTTTTCTTTACGAGGCTGTTTGTGAGACAGTCAACATGAATTAATTGGTTCAAATCACATCTTAATTGGTTCAAATCACATCTTTATTCTTCATGCTTAGAAACCTACTGATGGGCTGAAGTGGTCTAGTTCTGACTGGACATTCAATCCTCAAGAACTGGAAAGTAAATTTAGTTCTAAAACTAAAGCCATTATATTGAATACTCCACATAACCCCATTGGCAAGGTAAGTGAGCCTCCGTGCTTACACAGGCTGGGGGGCGCTCATTTCTCACGCGTAGAATGACTGCTGTGCCCTTTCCTTTAATATGTGCAGGTGTATACCAGAGAGGAGCTGCAAGTCATTGCTGACCTCTGCATCCGGCATGACACCCTGTGCATCAGCGATGAGGTGTATGAATGGCTTGTCTACACCGGACATAAGCATATAAAGATAGGTACTGATTACGACAGAGCCTCCGGTCTGCATGGGTTTGGGCACATGTGGAGCACCTGATTGGGAAGGAGCCCAGGCCAGCTTTAAAACAGTCTCTGTGAGGGATATCCACGTGAGCACTTACCAGAAGTATGTAGATGGACCGTACTTGAGTGATTAAATTTCAGCTTGATGAACAGATGTTCACGTGGGGGAGGGACTTGAGATCACAAGATAAAGCTGGGACATGAGCGGAGCAGTTCTTTTGCCTATCTTTGGCTTCTGAACAAGAATCCTGCCGTTCTTTGGTGTGTGAGACACTAGGGGGCAACTTTTCATGAAGAGGTTCATGATTGTTGGTGCCGAACGAGTTGCTAAAATAACAGCAAGAAATTTTAGAATGGCAAGCTATTGCTATTCTGTCCTCAGCGGGATTTTGCGATTGCCCCTGGGCTACCTCACCCAAATACTGCAGTATCATCAGGTGTGGGCCAAGCTCTCAACTGTAGGACTGGAAGCTGTGGGGGTGATCTTTGGGTCTTGTACCTGTCTTTCCTTTGCCTAGACACACTGTCCCTCTGGTGTCCACATGACTCCTTCCAGCCTTTTTCCCATGTCACTCTCGCTCACCTCCAGCCTTCGCTTCCTTCACTTTTATTTTGTTGTTCCCCCTGTAGTTAACAGAATCTCTGCATTTTGCTTCTAAATAACAAGGATGAGATTATTTGTGTTGGTCTCTTCTAAATCCCCATTTTGCACATTAGAGTCTTACACATGGTATAAGTGCCTCAGCTTGAAACACCCCAGAGTCAATAGAGGGAACCTGAATTGAAGAATTGTCTGAATCACAAAGGCAGATAGCCACTTGCATGAAAGACTGTCTTGACTGATTGTTGATAAGAAGCTACAGCCCACTGTGGGCAGTACCATCCTTAGATTAGTCATCCTGGTCAGTATAGGAAAAGCCACTGAACATGAGCCTGTGAGCAGCATTCCTTCATGGTTTTTGCTGTGCTTTCTGAGCTGTAGATGAGTCCCAGCCATGACTTCTTCAGTGATGTACTGTGACAGCAAAGAATAAGCCAAATAAACCCTTCCCTCCCCTAATTTGTTTTTGCACATGGTATTGATCACAGGAACAAAAAGCAAATTAGAACATTAGGCAATCAAATGTCTTTGCTGAATAAGATGAGTAGGAAACATGGAAAGGAGAAGGTAAAGATATATGTGTGAACGGAAGTTACCATACTTGCTCTGGTATTACATTATAAATGGCCACAGAGATGGAAGGAGAAAGCAAGTTCTTGAGGGGATTAGAATGTAACAAGTCTTTGTCCATCCCACCAGCCAGTTCCCAAATCACAACACGCTAACTTGTTAATTATGACAGCTTGGGCGTAGGTTAGACTTGTTTCTAACTAGCTCTTATAACTGAAGTGAACCCATTTCTGTTAATCTCTGTGCTGCCAAGTGACTCATGGCTGTTACCTCTCCTCCTGCATGTCTTGCTTGTTCTCCATCTCTTGGCATCTCTGCCTTCTTCCCAGTGTTCTCTCTGCCCCAAAAATCCTGCCTAGCTATTGGCCGTTCAGCTTTTTACTAAACCAATCCAAGTGACACATCTTCACAGTGTACAAAAAGATTACTCCACAACATTAGGAAGCAATGCAAAAACCTTGGGTAAGAGGTAAAGAAGGCAAAGGCGCTTCTTGCTAACAGGTGCCCTTGAAACCTCAGTGTCCTGCATCCTAACAGGGGCATAATGAAACTAGAAGTGAGTCTGCCTGACAGAAAACGAAATGTTAAAAATATTTTTCCTAAAAAAATAAAAAATTAAAAAAAAAAAACTTTTCTTAAATCCAGTTTGGGGGCTGGAAAGATGGTTCAGTAGTTAAGAGCACTGGCTGCTCTTCCAAATGACCCAGGTTCTATTCCTAGCATCCGCATCGTGGTTCCAGGGGATTCGGCATCCTTTTCTTGCCTCTGTAGGTACCACTTTGGTGCACAGACATACATGAAGGCAAAAGACCAATGTATAAAATAACACTTTTCAAATCCCAGTTATATTCATAGCTCTATAACAAAGCTGTTGCGGCAAATGCATTTGAGTTTTTCTGACTTCGTCATTAATATTCATTTACTACATCCATCCTCTTGTTAAGTGATCTATAACTTTCAAAATCAGATAAGTGGCAGCAGCTGCCAAAGGCTTAAGAAAATCTTATGGATGAAAACCTAAGGTGACTATTTCAAATTCCTGTACATTAACTTGATCCCCAGAGTGATCGTAATTACACTTGGATAACTACAGCAAAGGAATTAATTGGTTCTGTGACTGCATGAAAAAAATAAATTAATAGGATCCAGGTTTGGGTGAGAGTCAGAAGCAAATCATGTGTCTGCCAGCTTAGATGATGCATAGGGACTGTGAAGAAATAGAAACTCCACCTAGTCATGTTGACACACACCTATAAACCATACCACTCGGGAGGTGAAGCAAGAGGGTCTCAGGTCCAAGGCCAGCCTGGGCTAGATAGAGGTAGAAACTACGGAGCTCAAGTTCAACAGCCGAAGTGAGAAGGAAACACTCACACATGTTCCTCAGCTCCAGCCCCGATTACCAAGCAGCACCAAGACTTTACCCAGGCACAGTATGTGTTGTAAGCTTTTGCCAAGTCTGAGTGTTTCTGGGACATTGGGGAGACCCCATCTGGAGATAAGTGGAATTGCAGGCTTAATGATCAGACTCAGATTATGGAGTGTATTTTTCGCAGTCATCCAAATTTTGGTGGCAGCTAGATCCATGGAAGAGAACTAATATTTCTTAGGGCCAGTATAAACAGAGACAGCAGCAAAGGATTTGTAGTTCGAGACGTTAATTGCACAGCTGAGTGTTTTGTGTCCAAATTCTGTCAGAACCCACCATCGCTCATCTTGTTGATGACCTGTCTTAGGTCATTTGAACCATTTCTCAGTTGAAAACTTAGACTAACATTTAAAAATTAAATTCTGTGTGCCAGAAAGATAGATCAACAGGAAGAGTGCTTGTTGCCAAGTCTGAGGACCTCAGTTCCATCCAAAGGACCCCTGTGGTGAAAAGAATGGACCAAGTCCCAGATGTCTTCTGTCCTCCAAACATGCACACTTGTCAGTGGACATTTCTCCCCCCCCCCACCAGTTCCCAAATAACCAACATGGAGACTTAATAGAAATTATAAATGCTTGGTCAATAGCTCAGGTTTATTACTAACTGCTCTTACAACTTAAATTAACCCATTGCTATTCATCTACATTCTGCCACGTGGTGTTACCTCTCTTTCATCTTGCACCTCCTGTTTCCTCTCCATGTCTCACTGGTGACTCCTTTCATTCTACCCTTCTTCTTCCCAGAGTCCTCAGTCTGATTCTCCTGCCTAACTTTATCCTGTCCAGCTACTGGCCAGTCAGCATCTTTATTAAACCAATCAGAGTGACATATATTCACACAGTGTAAAGGAGTATTCCACATGCACTGTGGCATGAGCATGCATGCACATCCAAACTAAATGAATAACTATAACTTTTGAAATCTTAAAAAATAAAATGGTGTAATTTTTTTAAATCATATTTTGGGTAATTAGCTCAATTTGGCAGTATTTATCCTTGAAAGGACTTAAAGGATCTCTAAATGTATTGTTTACTTATAAATAAGTAAATGTACCCAGAGTACAGTACAACTGACATTACTTGCTAAAGATATATAAAACTTTAAAACGTTTTTATTGATTGGGCACTCACACGTGATAGGATGTGTGTTGAAGCCACAGGACAGTGCTGTGGAGTACAAGTTCCCCTCCTACCTTTCTCGGAGTTCTAGAGATCCAACTCGGGCTTTCCCAGCAAGTGCTGTTACCTACCAAATCATTTTGATGGCTCTCAAGACATATTTTTAACTCAGATTTCTTTTAGCTGTTATAGCAGCCTATAAAATTAAAATAATACAGAAATATGAAGTTACTGTTTAATTACTTAGAAAATGCAGTTTGTTTGCACTGAAGCATGGGTGTGCAACCAGTTCCAACGGTCTGATGTGAAAGATACGAATGGCCATGTCGTCAGTGTTGCGGCGATGTGAGGGCTTTCTAATGCAACACACTAAGGCCTTCCAGCTATACATGATGTTTCCATATGGGCACTGCTCCCTGTGTGGTGCTCTTCATCACGTCTCCTGCCTTCAGACACAACAAAAATAAAATTAAAAATCTAAAAAAGAAAAGAAAATAGAGAGCTAGGTGTGGTGGTGTATACCTCTGATCTTGGAAGACAAAGTCTGTGCATTCACAACCAGCCTGGTGTACATAGCCAGTTCCAGGCCAGCCAGAACTACATAGTGAGATCCTATCAGAAAAAGAGGAAGAAAGACAGTGGTAGAATTTCCTCTTACCGAATGAGATATTCTCGGATCAGGTATCTCCCAGTAACAAAATTAACATTTCAACCATCACAAAGAATTACCTCTCTACCCCTGAAAAAAGGGGGGGCATCCACTTTTATATGGTTAAAATACTCATTGGCAAATTACTTAGCTCATTAAAAAAACACTGATTACATTTCGTATTGTAGCACAGAATGTCTGCCCTCCCCTCTTCTGCCTGCCTAAACTGATGTGGTATTCCAAATTTTAGCCAAATCATCTCTGGCCCAGGAGACCTGCCTTTACCTTCCACCCTTGCCTAACACCCCTGCCTGCCCCTAGTCCAGCCCCCAGCACAGTGCCACCGCTGCCATCTTCGTGTCTGCTTCCTCGGCTAGACCTCAAGCTTTTAGAGACAGAAGTCACATACTCCTCTGTGTCCTTTGATGCTTTGTTACTAAGAAAGATTTGATGGACAGATGTGAATGAACGGCATTGGAAGATATCAGCCAAGAATGGCTTGATGACTCGCCTCTGCTTGGTAAAAATGTCCTGAAATGAAAGGTGGTGATGCTTGTGCAGTGACTGGGCTAGATGATACTTGTATTATCTAAAAAATGCGGAAATAACTAGACTGGTACTATTTAATATCTCTATTTTCACTGAGTTCATGTTGTCTGCACTGTGTTTTTAGATTATACTAAATGAAAAGTAATTGAAAAGGAAACATTTTTCTTTTTTTTTTTTTTAGCCACTTTTCCCGGTATGTGGGAGAGAACAATAACAATAGGAAGCGCAGGCAAGACTTTCAGTGTGACAGGCTGGAAGGTAAGAGAGGGAGCACGGCTGGGCTGGGATGTGTGTGTGGCTCAGGGCAGAGCACAGACTTTGCACATGAAAGGCCCTGGGTTCAACCCCCATTACCCTCCAGAAAAAGGAGGCTGTTACACAGAGAAACCCTGTCTTGGAAATAAAAAAATAAGCCCGTACTTTAATTTCTGCAGACTATTTTGCGTTTTAAATGCCTCCATAATATATGTGGGGTTTTACACTTAGTGATTTTTTTGTATTTATTTATTTGTTTGGCTCTCATGTCAAGCTTCAGCCTTTTATTTTTAATTACATGTATTTATTTGGGGACTGTGAGCTGTGTGCTGTGGTATGTGTGTGTGGAAGGCAGAGGACAATATGTAAGAGTCAGTACTCTCCTTCCAACATGTGGATCCCAGAGATTGAACTTGGGTCCTCAGGCTTGGTAGCAAGCAAATTCTTACCCTCTGAACCTTATCACTGGCCCACGTTTAATCCTTTTTGAGACCAAATAATTTCCTTAGAAGAAAGAAGAATCAAATAATTTTAAAATTTTATGAGTGATCAGCTAATGATACTTTTTTCTTTACAAAGAATATTCCCATATGAAAAGAGAAAAATAACACTGGCTAATACTCTGGCTTTAACTCTGGCCCAAATGCTAAGTGTTTTTAAGCATGCTAATTCTTTTCATTCTTATAAGCCCAGTTTGAAGTGGACAAGGTTCTCATCCTTGATTTACAGATTATAAAACTAAATCACAGGAATTTTTACTGTCTGCTGAGATTACACTGCTAATAAACCCAAGCCAGGGCAGGTAGCCTACCTTCAGAGTCCATTCACCAACGACTGTCCTGTTGATCATGACAGTGCATTCATCAGGATCTATAATCTTGAGCCATAGGGAGTGGAGGCAAGAAAATCAGGAACCCAACATTCTCTTCAGCTAACTTGTGAGTTCAAGGCTAGCCTGGGCTACAGGAGCTACTGTCTCACAAAGCAACAACAGATCCTCCCCCAGTTGAAATTCAGTTCTCTTTCAGCCTTACCGATAGAAGACAGGGCTCAGACACAGGGAATGCTAGGAGACCAGGAGAATTAAAAATCGGCGCGCTTTCATTGTGGAGGAGCCCTCTGAGCTATTATGCAGAGTTACTTGTGCCTGTACTTGAAGCAGGCGTAAGTGCTAGCGGTTCTTCCTCCTGAGCACCAGACGTGGCACATCAGCAGAGGGAAGGGCTCACAATGATCACAGGTTTTGTTTACTTCAGAAGGCAGGTTGAGGGGTGAAGACAGAGCTGGGAACTTCACAAGAACAAGCATTACCCCGCTTTCCTCCTGGGGACATTTCTGAATCGCTATATGTGTCGTTTACACTAACAACGCTCTTAGATATGATAAATATTCTTAGATTATTTTTTGAAATCTGCTTTTATCTTTTCCCAGCTTGGCTGGAGCATCGGTCCTAAACACCTGATAAAACATTTACAGACCGTTCAACAAAACACTTTGTACACTTGTGCAACTCCTTTACAGGTATGTGTCAGCCTTTGCGCATGTGGGAATTAGCTCCTTCATGAAAAAGTTCTTCTAACACAGTTTGGGAATTTTGGGGCAGACACATAGTCATTGGATAAAGTGTAATTTCAAGGTCCATGACGTATGTCCCATCTGCAGAGCTCCTCTAGTAACATATGATAACATACTCGGGAGACAGAGCCAGGCAGTTCTCTGTGAGTGTGAGTTCGAGGCCAGCCTGGTCTACAGAGCGAGATCCAGGACAGGCACCAAAACTGCACAGAGAAACCCTGTCTCAAACAAACCAAAAAAGAGAGACAGACAGACAGACAATTTTGATACTCATTCTTCATACTGCAATAGCTATTTAAAGAAAAGAAAAGGTCACTGGGTGTGGTGGCACATGCCTATCATGTTAGCACTTGAGGCTTCAATCAGGAGAGTCATGAGTTCAAGGCTAGTCTGGGCCACACAGAGACTTCAAAACATAACTGGACAATATAGCAATCCCCCATGGGAGATGGGGAGCAGGCAGAGAACAGTGTAACTGATAAAGGATGATTTCCAGAACACATTGTGAAGTTAAACAAAAAAAAAAAAAAAAAAGAGAGAAATATATGGGGCTGTTTTTTTTTACTAAATTTTATTTTATATATTGTGTGTGTGTGTGTGTGTGTGTGTGTGTGTGTATATATATATATATATACAGGGGGAAACTCCTGTGTTTTCTAAAAAGAGCTCTTAGATAGTCTGTAAGAAGCTAGTAAAATACTACCCGTATGTAGAGGCCCCATAGACAGTAGACTGTTTCTACCAGGTCAGTCTTTTTCTTGAGCACAATGCCATTCCTTAACCTTCCAAGCTGTGGGATGGCAGGCAAGTACCACCACTCCTGGCCCTTAATGTATGTCTTTGTTGGACTGTGGCTATTTTTATATACATTTCTAGAAACAGATCTATTTATCATTCTCCTCTGAATACCCCAAATACTAAAAAGTGTTCTACTTCTAGAAGGCAGTTAAAGCACAAGAGAGTAAAAGTATTGGCTCCATTGAACTTGATTGACTGTTTCTCATCAAAGGTGTCTGCCCAATAGGAAAAATTTCCATTACTTTTAGTGATTCTCTAAAATAACCTTATGATAAAGACTTAATTTGAAGCTTTGCTTTATTATATCTTAAGTTCATTTTATCACCTTAAAATAAAGCCATTCACTTATTCTTATTCAACTAAGATTTATTGAAGATTAGAGATTTTACAGACAAAAAGCAGCTTCACTCATAGGGCTTAACACCCATAGAGGAACATAAATCATAGAGATGCTTTCAAAATATATTATGTCATATTTTGATAGACACAAAGAGAAGGTAGGGAAGAAGGAAGATGTAATGATCCAGGTTGGAGAGTATATGATGTCATATTGGGAGGTAAGCCTCATGGAGAAGACAGCATCTGAGTTCTGGTTAACCTAGAGAAGAGCCCTGTGGCCTGAGAGAATAGGAAGGGCTAAGACCCAGTGGTAGACAGCATGGCTGCCATATCATATCATAAACATGGCTGCTGGTATGAGGTGACCAGGGTTGAAGAGTAAGAGAGCCTCAGATCTGAGCAGTAGCTGGGAGTCACATCAGGCTGGGACATGTACATCACTGTTAGGACTGAGAGACACAAGAAGCCATGAAACATGATCGTATGTTTTCAAAAGGAGTCTGGTGCTTCGTTGAGGGAGAAGGTAAGGGAAGAGTTCCACGAGAGAGATATCAGTGGATTGAACCAAGGTGAGGATGGCAGAGGTGATGTGGAATGATGGGACCCTGGATAGCTGGAAGATTAAGTCAGTGGTGTTTGCCACGGGGCAACACTTAGCAACCAGGCTTGGGAGAAAGAAAGAGAGGAATCCCGGTACACTTAGCACAGACGTTTGTATCTCTGTGCTCTGGATTTTCCAGGGCAATGATTTCTATAGTGAATGAACAAATTGCTCAGAAAGGTATAGCTGAGATTCTAGAATATTTCCTGAAGCATCTTATTCTGTATTTTGGGAAAATTCCCCAGACAGCTGTGTTTGGAAACTGGATGCTGATTTCCTAGTGTTGAAGAATTGTTGACTTTGTCTTACTGCTAAATTCTCCTGCCACAGACTTCTCTGCTCTTGCCACCACCCGCTACCCGTTATCTCTGTCTTTTGCTACAGTTCTATCATACAGAACAGATTTTCTCCCCTGCCCTTTCCACTTCACCCCTGCACCCACCCTTCAATATGCGCTCATTGGAGTTTTTATGACAGCCAGGGCTGTGCCTATGTTGTTAACTGTTTTCTCCCAGCTCTTACCCAAATGGCTCACTTTGCCTGCCAAGCCTCTAGCCTTCTGCTTGGCAGATCTTTGTGCTGTATGCCTACTTTGACTGTGACTTGTTTTTATCCTCCTGACCTGACATATTTCTCAGTCACCTGATCCTTACTGACTTAGTCTGTGAAGGTTGCTAGAGACTGTGCAGCTTATAAAGAAAAGGAATTTATTTCTCATGGATCTGAAGGTCACTGGCAGATGCCACATCTGACAAGGACCTACGACAAACCATAGGTGTCATTTTTTCCGTGTGTTCTTTCATGATAGAAGTGGTGCTCGTACCATTCCTGGGGCCTCTAATCTTCTGTTCTAATCATCCCCAAAGGCCACACCTCCTAAAGCCTGTACCTTGGAGACCAAGAACTCGCCACATGGAGTGGGGGAACATGAAGTCCTTTGCTCTTTTCAATATTGGCTTTTCTTGGTCCCACTTCTCTCTTCTCTTGAGTCACCACTGCTGGAGGAGTTGCCCACACATTCTAGATGCTTGTTTCTAGTCCCTGTTTAACTCACACCACTTTCCTGGAATCAGAAGGATTTTAGCATTTCCTCTGAGGAATGAGGAACTTGTGTTTGCTTGTCTACACAGCAGGATGATTTTAATTTCTTCCTGTGCCATCCTAGGTAACAGGAAACATTGACTCCCTCTTCACCTCTCTGGCCATTCTTTCGATTGAGATTAACAAGCTGGATCACAGCTCACCTCAGCAGAAAACAATACATATCTTTTTGTTACCAAGTACACCCTCTTTGTGTAACACCTCTTTTTCAGTTGGGATTTTCATGTCTTCCTGTTTGTCATATTAGATTTAAACATTTAGATAAAACTCCTTCCTCCGTTAACTTACGGAGCAGGATAGTTCACAGGAATCTGACTGTAATTTCCTGAGTGACCTCCTTGTCACAAATTGGATGACTTTTATTTATTCTACCAGTAAAATGAGCCATAACTGACATTACCATGCTTCCTTTCCATGTTTTTTTTTTTTATCTTAACATGCAGGCAGCCTTGGCCCAGGCTTTTTGGATTGATATCAAGCGCATGGATGACCCAGAGTGTTACTTTAATTCTCTGCCAAAGGAATTAGAAGTCAAAAGAGATCGGATGGTGCGTTTACTTAGCAGCGTTGGCCTGAAACCCATCATTCCTGACGGGGGTTACTTCATCATCGCCGACGTGTCTTCCTTAGGTCTGTGATCCCTTTGCTAGTTCACATCTACAGACACTAATGTTTGAAAGGATAGCAGAGAAGTATGAGGGAAAAGTATCAAAACCAGAATGGCATTTTATCTCTAGAGGAGATCATTTCAACCATTTCAACCATTTGTTTTCCTTTCAGGACCTTCATCTGAATTTTCCCTCCTGATACGTGGTTATCAGTTTGCTGTTGTTCTGGGTGTTCTGTTACAGAACTAACTGCTCTTACTGTGTTCCAGTGTGTAACTGGAAATTTGAATGTGAAACAGTATGCATGAAATAGTTCACTTGGGAGTTTTCTTTTGTTTGTTTATCTTTTCTAAATGCTATTTGGTAGGAAAACTGAAATTTCCCGAAGTTATGGAGCCGTAAGGAAATACCTGCTATTTTATGCTGAAATGAATGCTGGAAACAAGGGGAGTGACTAACCATCATGGAGAATCTACTGTAGGCCACCCACTCAAATACCTTCTTCTAGAAAGCATTGCTAGTGCCATCTTTGCAGGCAGGAAGGCTTAGAAAGCCCTAAGTAACTTCCCAGAATTGTGCATCTGGAATCTTTATAGTTCTGTTTCCAAAAAGCATGGGATTATTTATTCATTTTACATTAGGGTGTGGGGCACAAGCCAAGGCTCATGTGTGGAGGTCAGAGGACAGCATTTGGGAATCATTTCTTTCTTTCCACCATGTGGGTTGTAGAACTTGAATTCAGGTCATCAGACTTGCCTTTATCTGAAGTTGATAATATAATCCTGACTTGCCATCAACAAATCTTCGAGCTGGAAGTATAATGATGTTTTTACATGAATCTTGTTGACCTTCGCCAACCTATGCAGATCCATCTACAAAGACCTGGGATCTGAGGACCTTAAAGAATGGTCGGACTACAGTCTAATGATGTAGATAATCTTACCTCAGTTTCAGTGTACTTTATACATGAATGTAGCAAAGAAAGCAATGATCCTAGGAAGGTTGTTTGAGTTGAGAAAAACATGATCAGAAAACCATGTAAATAACACCAGTAACAACATACTAAGTACTAACAGAGCAGCCCTTTCCCAGAACTTTCTCAGGACAGACCAATACAAACACAATTGCCTGACACATACTATAGATTCTATCTGGGAAAGCACAAAAGTAAGGCAGAAGGCCATACCCAGATTCAGGGTCCACTGAGGACAGCACTCAGCATATCCTTTCATAGACTGGATTCTATAGCTGTGTTCCAACATCCATCAAGAATAAACATGTCTTATAAATTGAATGTAAACGTTTGTCACAGGAGGCATGAAGTCACATCCAAGAACAATCCAGGGAACCAAATGCACCTGAGGTAAAGGCCCTCTGCCTTTTTTCCTGGAGCCTCTGTCACAGTTCCCCAAGGCATTGTTCACCATGCACCATTCCTTTGGCCATGTTCCGACAGTTTTTACATAAAACTTATATTTCTTTAATATTTAAAAAATTATTAATAATAAACCTTTGAGTATCCTTTATTGATTAATTATGATCACTCTAATATAGTTTTCAATATTTTAGACTGTAGTAACATTATATGCCACTGAACTTGAAAAACTGAAGTTTCTCATTTATGCTAAATTTTAGAAACCTAGAGGGAATAAAATTCAATTTTATTTTGACAAATGATCATATGTTAGTTTTTTGTAAGTATGGCAGCCTGCACATAGATTCATTAAGAGAAAGTGGGGGAAACTCCTGAAGTAGGAGGAGCTCCTTAGCTCTATATTCATGTAAGAATCATTTTGTAGTACACAAGCATTAGACATTAGTAATTTTTTTCATTATCACAGGTTTCAGAGAACTGGATGCTATACTTGTAGCTGAGGCTCAAGGTCCCTTTCAGGAAGTGGTCGAAAGCTCTGGCTCCACCTTGGGGTACAGGGGAGGCCTGTCCCACCTTGGGCTGCAGGGGAGGCCTTCATGGTTTTTCCGGTGTGCCTTTCCCAGAACACACTCTAATCTTCATGAAGAGCCTTCCCTCCCACAGGAAACTTGTTTAGACTGAGACGCCCCTTGTGGCTCTCATCTGACCTAACTCAATTTCTTCCCACCACATATTCTTTGAATTTCAAATATACAAGATTTTCCACCCAAATTTATTTATTGAGAAAATAGGTGGAAGACCCCTGGGAAATGACACTCAAGGTTCTCCACTGGATCCAGTTTTCCCCGGACAATAGACTGAGGAGGGATTTATCCCAGTTTTGCACTAAACACTGTAGCTAGAGTTTTCCTGCCTGACCCACGGTCAGGATAAATCTCTCTCACCTGCCAGTCCCACAGCCGCTCAGACCCAACTAAGTAAACACAGAGACTTATATTGCTTACAAACTGTATGGCCATGGCAGGCTTCTTGCTAACTGTTCTTATATCTTATATTAATCCGTTTCTATAAATCTATACCTTGCCACATGGCTCGTGGCTTACCGGCATCTTTACATGCTGCTTGTCCTGGCGGTGGCTGGCAGACTCCCTCCGCCTTCCTGTTCTTTTTATTCTGTTAGTCCCGCCTATAGTTCCTGCCTAGCCACTGGCCAATCAGTGTTTTATTAGCAACACATTTGCCATACAGAACATCCCACAGCAAAGCACCCTTTCCGTGTTATCCATCCTGAGCCCAGTACTAGCTTGTGTCTTAGTTCTGGATACAGTGTGGTTAGGTAGAAGTCAGAAGAATTTGGATGGAAAAGCTTTTCTGTATGACAGGATACCCTTCTTTATGACGCTAACTCTGGGGGAGATATTAACATCTCAACCTCTCCTCACATGAACAAAGTTTTACTTTTCTGTGTGTGAATTGTTTCCCACACTAGAATTTAGCTCTCCCCTTTTTCTAAAGATAAAAATTAAAATTTCATCTGATGGTAGCATAGGAATAAAGGTAGCCAGGGGGCTTGGGAAGGAGAGATGGCTCAGTGGATAAGAGCACATATTGCTCTTGCAGAGGACCAGAGTTCAGTTCCTGGCACCCAAGTTAGGCAGCTCACAAGAGCCTAACTCCAGCTCCAGGGATCACACGCCCTCTTCTTGCCTTCTTGGGTACCACACACACATGAACAAACCCATGTACACTCCCATATGCATATACACAATTAAAAATCAAAATAAATAATTTAAAAGGAAAATAAAAGTAACTAGGCATGGTGGTACACATCAATAATCCCAGCACTCAAGAAGCTAAGGTAGGAAAATTACTGTGTGTTCAAGGCCAACCTGGGGGTACGTAGTTCTAGTCCAGCCTGAACTACAATGCAAAATGCTATCTCAAAAATTACAAAGAGAAAAAAGGAAAACCATACTTACCATTACACCTTACAATGAAGAACAATGGCTGACTGTTTAATAGTTACAGAAAATATATGGTATGGCAGGTCTTATATTCAGAACTCTGTTAATAATCACAAGAGAGCTTTATAACATTGATGCTGTCACATCCTCACTGAGAGATGACAAAGACTAGCATCATGGCGTCTTCTTTCTGATGGAGAAGCAGCACTCCCCATTGCTTCCCACACCTTCTCTTCCTGTGCTGGCAGCTACAGGGACAGGCATATCTCCTGTATGTGAGTGCTGCCTCAGTATGTCAGTCAGTCTCCTCATGTAGTGTAAGACTCCAGCACAGTGTGTCAATAACCTCTAGAAGGTTCTAGGTTAAACCTGTGTGAATCAGGAGAAAATTCGAATCTTGACAGTCTTAGTGGAGCCCTTGTTGTGTCAGCTACAATTCTTCCTCCACCCACCTTTCCCTGTGACTGTAGGTGCTGACCTCTCTGACATGAAGAGCGATGAGCCTTATGACTATAAGTTTGTGAAGTGGATGACGAAAAAGAAGGTAATGTTTACTGACCTTTGCAGTGATGTTTTATAGTTAGCTTATCAAGTAACTTATGGGTGTGCTTTGTACGACATTTAATTGTAGCTTTGTTTCTTCCCCTTTATTTTAAAATTTTAGTTTAGCTTACTTGTTTGAGACAGAGTCCAACTATGTAGCCGTGGCATGCCTGGAACTTGCTGTGTAGACCAAGCTAGCCTTAAACTCTTAGCGATCTGCCTGCCTCTCCTTCCCCAGTGATTCTAGCTTTCATCCAAACAGTCCACTGTTGAATGGTATTTTGTTTGTGTTCTGACAAATAAAGCTTGCCTGGAGATCAGAGGGCAGAGCTAGCCACTAGTTAACCATAGAGGCCAGGTAGTGGTGGCACACACCTTTAATCCCAGCACTTGGGAAGAGGAAGCAGGAAGATCAGGAGTTCAAGGCCACCCTGGGCTACAACCAGTCTAAAAGAGATACAGCCAGGCAATCAGGTGCATGCCGTTTATCCCAGCACTAGGGAGGTGGAGACAGGATCTCAGGGCCCCCCCCCAATTTGGTCTGAGGATCCAGAGAGGTAAGAAGTCACTAATGGCTGCTCCTTTGCTTCTCTCTGATCTTTCAGGTTATTACCCTGATATTTGACTCCTGATTTTTATTGATAAGACTAATTAGGATCACGCTTCAGTTCACTTAGGACTTCTGGAGGGAGTCCAGAAAAAATAAAATTTTTTTAAATCTTTATTTGTTTATTATGTATACAGTATTCTGTCTTCATGTATGCTTACAGGCCAGAAGAGGGTGCCGGATCGAATTATGGATGGTTGTGAGCCACCATGTGGTTGCTGGGAACTGAACTCAGCACCTCTGGAAGAGCAGACAGTGCTCTTAACTGCTGAGCCATCTCTCCAGCCCCTAGAATGTGTTTGTTTATATTCACTCCTTTCCACTCCCACTTCTGTTGGCCTCTTTTTTCTTCCCAACTAGTTCCCATTTAATTTCTTTTTTTTTTTTTTTTTTTTTTTTTTTTTTTAATCAGAGCTGAGGACCGAACCCAGGGCCTTGCGCTTGCTAGGCAAGCACTCTACCACTGAGCTAAATCCCCAACACTCTGGAGGGATTTTAAAAATATTTTTCTTTTTAAAAATTATGAGCATCAACAGTGCCTATTTCTAATGTCTGTGGTCTCCTCACTAACATTTGGAAAGTGTGTAGCTTTCCTGTTGCATCCTTGTCCTTGTTTTTCAGAAACTGTCAGCCATCCCTGTTTCAGCGTTCTGTGACTCGGAGTCTAAACCACAGTTTGAGAAGCTGGTGCGGTTTTGCTTCATTAAAGTAAGTTTCTGTATTCTCACAAATGTATCTTTTATTCTAATTTATAAAGCACCTTTTTCCTGTTTCTAAAAATGATATACATACAAATTTTTAAATTTGACGGGGTGCCATGAAGTTAACTGTAAATCAGTATTCAGCTTCTGTTTGCTGTTGTTTCTAGTTTGTTTATTTGTGGTTTCTTGAGGCAGGGTCTCACTGTAGCCCAGGCTGCCCTCAGACTCATGACAGTCCTCTTGCCTCAGTCTTCCAGGGGTTGGGAGCCAGCCATCCTTGAGTCAGCCTTTTTTGAGGGGAACTGTTAAAATCCTACACCCTCTTCTGGACTATGTGGACGGATATCCACACATTGGTATCCTTACATGTGTGGCATGTGCTCACACAGACACATTCACATACACACAGCTTAAAAAAAAAGAAAGAAAAATGGATTTTTAAAAATGAAAATGAAAGCTGTCCCTATGGCTAGCTGAGCGCATTCATCACCATTAGACCATCCTAGATCTGCTGTTTTTAAGATGTTACTGCTGGGCTGTGGAGTGGCTCAGTGGAGAAAGTATTTGCGCAGTAAGCATGAGGACCAGGGTTCAGATTCCCAGAACCCACATAAAAGCAAGATAAGCAAGGCAGGGGCCTGTAACCTCATCACTCCAAAGGCAGAGGCTGCAACCGCAGGCCAGGCTGACAGCTACACTAGGCCATAGTTGGTGAGCTCTGGATTCAGTGAGAGACCTTCCTTCAATATATAAACATGAAGAGCAATCAAGGAAGAGATCAGTGTCAGTTTCAGGCCTCCACAGGTATGCACACATGTGCATCCATAGACATGCAAAACAAGCACATACCATATATACATGAATACATACATACATACATACATACATGCTATGTGCACGTTATGGCTACTCAAAACACTCTGACTAAGATTGAGGCAATCTCTATACTAACTCATTCATCCATAGTCTATGTAACATAACATAAATACTTTTTTGTTTTGTTTTGTTTTTTTTTGTTTTTGTTTTTGTTATTGGAGACAGGGTTTCTCTGTGTAGCCTTGGCTATCCTGGAACTTGCTCTGTAGACTAGGCTGGCCTTGAACTCACAGAGATCCACTCGCTCCTGCCTCCAGAGTGCTGGGATTAAAGGCTTCTGCTGCCACCACACAGTGGTAAATACTATAACCTATCAACAAAATATGGAAGGCTTACCATGAGTAGAATGTAAGTATTTACAACAGAACAATGTGTATTCAATTGACTAAAATATAATAGAAAAAGTAAGGTTAATAAATCATAATAATAATAATAATAAAGCATACCATCATAATTGCTGGCCTAGTGTTTCTGCACTTACAATGGAGACATATCCAGATAAGTCTTGTTAAAAATCGTGTATGTTGAAAATGCATTTTCCACAACCATACCACTGAACATTGTATCTTAGCAATGCAGTGCCCACTAGGGTAGCAGCCATTTACCTTTCAGATCATGAGGCTCCATGCTACATACTGTCCAGCATTAGGAGACAGTATCTTACAATAAATCATTAGCCCCTCCCAAAAAAAATCAAAATTCAAAGCATGGTTGCTACTGAATATCTGTCATCATAAAATCAAAAGATAGTCAACAGAGCCACCACAAGCCAGAGGCCATCTTTATAAACACATTCTTTGAAAATACAAACAAAATCAACAGAAGGAAAAAGTCACCTTAAGACTTCAGTTAAAGCTGGGAGTGGTAACCTACACCTTTAATCCCAGCATTGGGGGGTGTGGGGGTGTGGCAGAGGAGCAGGCAAATCTCTGAGTTCAAGGCTAGCCTGATCAACATAGTGAGGTCCAGGACTACACAGAGGAGCCCTGTCTTGAAAAATAAAAACAACAAAGTCAAACTTCAGGTTTGATCTAGTAAACACAGCCCTACCCTTTTCTCTTCTTGGAAATAACTCAGGAGAGTTATAAAATGATTTCACAAATTACCCAGCATATAGGGAAGAGCTGCCAAGTGTCATAAGAGTAATGGTACAAGAACAGGATGCCTAGAAAGGATCTGTGTCTCAAATAATAGATGAAGCCAATGGAGAGCAGGTACCAAGAACAGTAGGAATTTCAGATGTTCTGACAGTAGGAGAAACAGGGCACAAGTCTGCAGTCATGTTATGTAAACACCGTAAGGCGAGGTGGAAAGGGAATTCTGGTTGGGCTGTGGATTTCCTCATTTATCCTTCAGTGTTGCCAAAAGCTGGGTTGAGGCAATGTGGAGGAAAGGTCTTCAGTTAGTCCATGTAATTAATTTCCAGTTGGCTGACCTCTCCATCTCTACATGAGTGTATTAAACTTGTTGATGAACTAGAGAGAATTTCTGTTGTCTGCCAGCACTGCCCTGTTCCTCCTTGTTAAACATCTGCAAATCCATGGATCTGGAGAGATGTCTCAGTCCTTAAGAGCACTGACAGTTCTTCTAGGGGACCCAGGTTCAATTCCTAGCACCCATATTGCTGCTCACAACTGTCTGTAACTCCAGTTCCAGAGGATCTGACACCCTCATGCAAACACACACATGCAGGCAAAATACCAATGCACGTGAAATAAAAATAAATAAAAATTTAAAATCTACAAATTCATCTTCAGGTCACAGAGCAGCACATTCTCTCTTCAGATCAATAGAGTGGTGCGTGCACTGGCAGAGAGAGCTTACAGTCAGCATTCAGTCAGAAATCATTCATAATTGCAAAAGGGTGAGGTGCACATTTTCAAAGAACATCATAAGGAAAAGGAAAGACACATGAACAAAACAGCCTTCAGAGTATTTACTGGGAAAATGAACAGTGCCAGGGAACAGTTAAAAATTGTGATGTTTGAGGTTCCAAACACTTAAGACAGTAGGCTGAGGTAGACATTTTAAAGTCTGGCAAAGTGATGGTGTGATAATGCAGGAAAATGAAACGGGATCTATTGGAGAGCAAGTGAGAAATTTGGGGGGAATATAAAGGTATTGGAAATTATGGTGACATTGAAAACTCTGCAGGACACCAAGTACTTCTCTAAGCACCACATCAGGGTTGAGGGAAGTAAAAGAGCATAGAATTAAAAAAAAAAAGAATTTTATTTTATAATATTAGAAAGAAATTTGTGGCAGTAGAAGAAAAATGAAATACGCAGTCTCTGAAAAAAATAAAAGAACAAATAGAACTCCAATAATTGTAGTTTTGTTTTCAGAAATGCTTCTGTTCACTAAATGCTTGAAATGTCTCTTGAAGGATCTAGAATAAAATCCCAGGGCTGCCTCTGGGGAAGAAAATTGAGTGGCTGAGGAAGGGTGAGGGAGGATGGCTGACTGAAGAAACAACTTTGCAGGGCTAGGGAGCTGGCTCATCGCTACACGCCCCACACGCCTGTAATCCTACAGCATAGCGGGGGCAGAGATGGCGATCCTGGAAAATCATGAGACCTCATCAAAGTGGACGGTGAAAGCCAACACCCAAGGTTGTGCTCTTCCAACACCTCACACAAATTCACACACAGACATTGCATGCATGCACATACATCATCCCCATATGTGTACACACAAAAGATTATATCTCTGAAATGTACCATAGTGGTATTTTATTTGTACTGAAATGTGATTTTATTTGTATGTTAATAAATAAAGTTGCCTAGAGGTCAGAGCTATTAGCAAGCCATAGCGAAAGTCAGGGCGGTGGTGGTGCACGCCTTTAATCCCAGCACTTGGTAGGCAGAGCTAGGCAGATCTCTGTGTGTTCAAGGATACTATTAGCTCTTCCATTAAATTTCTTTCTTTCTTTTTTTTTTTTTTTTTTTTTGGTTTTTCGAGACAGGGTTTCTCTGTGTAGTCCCAGCTGTCCTAGAACTCACTCGAACTCACTGAGATCCACCTGCCTCTGCCTCCCAAGTGCTGGGATTAAAAGTGTGTGCCACCACCACCCAGCCCATTTAATTTCATATCATAAACATACATTGTCGGGCTGGAGATGTCTCAGCAGTTAAGAGCACAGGCTGTTCTTTCAAAGGTCCTGAGTTCAATTCCCAGCAACCACATAGTGGCTCACAACCATCTGTAATGGGCTCTGATGCCCTCTTCCGGCATTCAGGCATACATGCAGACATAAATAAATAAAATTTAAGAAAAAAAAAAACATGCATTGTCTGTTCAAAAGCTAAGAGGATTAGTTTTCAATAATCATAGCAGTTTTTCCCAGAGTATTGATTAGAATGAACTATTTTCCTTATTGAAGGCAAACTATAGTGAAGAATACAATGTTCACAGATAAGGAAATGAAGCCTGAGCATATGATTGGATTTTAATGGCAGCCATTAGAACGAAACCTAAGAACTGCCATGAGAGGTTGTCTTGGAGAACGGAGGGATTGACGGGAAGGTGGGGAGGAGTTGCTTGCTACTTTTCAATATAGTGCGTCTGAACTCATTGACTTCTTTCTCTAATTATAGTGAATTGAATAGCTGCTTTCAGTTCTTCAGTTTTTGTTTCCTTTGAAAATATTATTTGTGCGTGTGCGTGTGTGTATTCATGTAGGGCAAGAGAGGTCATCATATCCCCAGGAACAGGAGTTTTAGGCAGCTCTGCGAGCCATCCACCCCACATGAGTCTTCTGTAAGAACAGTATACACCTCTAACCACTGAGCCATCTTCCCACCCCTCACAGTTTAGATTTTGCATTTGTGTTTTTACTTTGAAATTGTTTCTTCACCTAAGACTATCTATTTTCTTGTGTCTTCTTGTTTTGTTTTTTTCAAGACAGGGTTTCTCTATGTAGCCCAGGCTGTCCTGGAACTCAATCTGTAGCCCAGCCTGGCCTCAAACTCACAGAGATTCCCTGCCTCTGTCTCCTGAGTGCTAGAATTAAAGGTGTGCACCACTGCCAGCACCACTACCATGTGGCTATATCTTCTATGTTTAAATATTGCTGTAACTTGAGTTTATATTAATATGTAACGATACAATTCTTTTATTAATTTCCAGAAAGACAGCACACTGGATGCTGCTGAAGAAATCATCAAGGCATGGACTAGCCAGCAGTCTTGATGTAAAAAATAGGTGTGAGTGTTCCAGCCTCTTGCAAGGGCTCAGTACTCAGTGCTGCCACCTTGTGGGCACTATGAAGAAAACATTTCAGAACAAACATCACTGTCTTTCCAAAATTCATTCTATTCCTAACACTATTTAGTAAATTCTGGTTTTATTCATTTGGAATATATTAAAATACTTTCCTGTAATTTTGTGAGAGTCAATTTCTCTATGTTGTATTTTCTCATCAGTGGAAACAGAAATCACATTTACATTTACTGTACCAGGTGTGGTAGCATATGTCTGCAATACCAGCACTTGGTTGGGAGGTGGAGGCTGGAGGTCATCCTGGGCTACATGAGACTCTCTCTCAATAAATGAGACAAACAAACAAAAGCCACACATACTTCACAGGAAGCTGGTCTGTGAGGATTGCTGGCTCCGTTTGTAGACAGCATGGAAAGCTGCAGACACGTGATGTGGGCAAGTTTCACTTCCCTGTAGTGTTGGGAGTCCAGCAGCGATGTGGGTGCCTATAGCTCCCTGTCAAGGGCACTGAACTTTGCTCCTGGCTTTGCTTCTCTGTTCCCAGCACTTCCATGCCTTGGGGTGGCTTCAGGGTCCAGAAGGGCAGCCTAGGTTTCTCATCCCTTGACCTTGTTGCCTCTGCTGATGTTCACCTCTACTCCAGCTGAGCCACCCACTCCCTTGGCCACACTGTGGAACTGTCATCACTCAAGGCTGTTTCACCTTTGAGATGGAAGTTCCTCATCTCACTGTACCACCTGTCCTCTAGTTCATGGTTTCCCAAACACGCCATCATCCAGCTCCTGTTTTCATGGCTGTTCTCTCTCTCTCTCTCTCTCTCTCTCTCTCTCTCTCTCTCTCTCTCTCTCTCTCTCTCTCTCTCTCTCTCCTTTCCTCCCTCCCTCCTTCCTTCCCTCCCTTTCTCCTTCCTTCCTTCCCTCTCCCTTTTTCCCTCTCCCCACCTCCTCCTCCCCCTCCCTTCTTCCCTCTCTCTCAGTCCCTCTTTAAATGTACTACAATTCCAAACCCAGTGTTTCTCAGAAAATGGTCCACAGCCCTCTTACATCAACATCAGCTAAGAGCCTTTTTAAAACAGAGATTCAATTCAGGACCTTCCCCTGGGAGCTAATAATCTCAGGACCTGACCCCTGTGGGGTGATTTTTACACAGATGACAGTTGGATCGCCTCTGCCGGAGTGCACAGGCCCTTCAGTGGGACTGCTGTTAGCCCTCACAAGCACGCTCATTTCCTTGCCTACCCTACGTTTCATTGTTCTGTCACTCTGGCCAGGACACTTTGACTTATTGCCATGTTGTTTGAACTTGCCTAGCTGGCCAAAAATGAGAACTCCACCCTGGGGTTGAAGTTCTGTGCCCGTACCAGGGCTGCAGAGCACAAGCAGGCATGCACTAGCGGCTATGAGTTTATATCCTTAACCTTTGATAGACATCACTCTGTCTATCACCCTCAGTGAGTTTTCTCTACCTGTTACCACATCAGCCATTGCTAATTTCTCTAGGACAAGAAACAAAAAAAAAAAATCCACTCTCTTGTCTTCCCACATCACAGCCCACCACCAGCACCACAACTGAGTCACAGTGGAGTCACCCGCTCGAGGGAAAAACAGAAAGACAGATAGAAACTGCTGGCATTTGTCCTTTCTTCATCCACATAGTAACAAAGGTCATCCCTGAACCTGTCCAGGCCACACAAGTTGGGGGTAGTGATGGAATAGTTGTTGGTTAAAAATTGGGTCCTCAAAAGGAAAGCTCATCATCGGGAATGTAGCTGAGTGGTACAATGCTCACCTAGCACATACTAGGCCCCTTGCTTGGGTCCCAGACAAAAAATAGTAAAGCTTAGAACCCCTGGAGACAGCTGTTAAATGGCATACAAAATTCACAGGACACTTTTTTTTTAAGATTTATTTATTTATCATATATACAGTGTTCTGTCTGCATGTTTGCCTGCAGGCCAGAAGAGGACACCAGACTCATTACAGGTGGCTGTGAGCCACTGTGTGGTTGCTGGGAATTGAACTCAGGACCTCTGGAAGAGCAGCCAGTACTCTTAACCTCTGAGCTATCTCTCCAGCCCCTTCACAGGAAACTTTTGCCCATCAGCCTTGCTGAGAACTTGGGGAGGTTATCACCCGGCCTTGGGCCTGCTCTTGGCAGCCAGCCCTGGATTTGTTCAGTGCTCGCCTCACTACCCATGCTCCATCATGTTCCTGTGTCTCTTCGGAAGTGACTCTTGTCCACACCTCTCCCATCTTATAGTTTTCTTCCTGGAATTCTTTTTCTGTTGTCTTTCTCCAAGGAACAAAATTCTTCCTCCTTCCTTCTTGGTCTCGCCTCCCTCTCTTCCCCACCTGTCTTCCCTTCCACAAGTAGGACCTCATGGTTGTTCATCAGTGAACAAATAAACACATATCCCTACCCTAACCATGGCAACTCTTATAAAGGAAAACATTTAATGGGGTGCCTTGCTTACAGTCCAGAGGTTTAGTTCATTACCGTCATGGCAGAAAGCAAAGCAGTGTGCAGGCAGATATGGAGCTGAGAGTGCTTGTATCTTGATCCAAAGGCAACAGGAAGTGGTCTGTCTCTCTGTGCATGGCTTGAGTATGAGAACTCAAAGCCCACCTCCACAGTGACACACTTCCTCCAACAAGACCACACCTAGTCCACAAAGGTCACACCACCTAACAGTGCCACTCCTTTTGGGGCCATTTCTTTCAAACCACCCCAGCGAGGTAGGCCTTGGTGCCTGATATGTGAGCAAATATTCTTTAGGATGTTTCTCTCAGAATGATTTTAGATGAGATTACCATGAAAATGGGTGGGTTTTGTTTTATTTTTGAATTTTGTGGGTCATTGTTGCTCTTATTGCTTGTATGTAAGGGTTGTGTTGTTTTTGCGATGAGGATCAAGCCCCTGGTCCAAGTGTACACTCCACCATTCAGCAACACCTCTAGCCCTGGAAATAGTGGGTTTTGAATCAAACAGATTACCTTTATAATATGAACATGTGTCATGACGACTTGAAGCTTTGGATAGAACACAAGGCGACACACAAACACCACAGCAAGATTCTGCACCTGCCAGCCCCCCAATCACAGAAAGCAAAGCTTTAAAATAGGCATTTTACATGTGTCTACACACACATTTGTTCCATTTCTCTGGAGGACTAATATGGACAGGTCAGTCACAGGGCCGCTAAGTCGTCTACAGATCCCCATAAGTCATTCTTTGATGTCATTCTGTCACTAACTAAACACACGGACACTCCAAGATCACAAGAAACTTATGAAGACTTCTTGTACTCCAGAGGAAATACAATGAAACTACAGTTTGGCTTTGAAAAAAAAATGTCCACCTTTTCTTTGACTATTTCTACTGTTTAAGTTAAAAAACCAAATTACTGGATTTCTCAGCTTTTTGTGCAATTAGTTCTAAGTGTCTTAGAAGGTAATAGATGGGGGTGAAAAAAAGACTTTTTGTCCTCTGTACTTCTAGCTGCTTCACCTGGAATGTAGTAGCAAGGCACAGAGATACAGCCTCTATCTTGCATTCTTGGAGGAAGCAGTATGAGGGTGTATATCTACATTCTAAGGAGTACAAAGTGCAGAAAGATGGAAAGAGGTTGGGCCTTGCCTTGGAAGCCACTGCACCTACTAATAGACTTTGTCATGCACAAGATAAATAAACCTTTATTTGTTTAGCCAATTAGAGTGCTTTCTCTTTTCTCTAGATGAATGTGTTGCTATCTGATATAAATGACAGTTTGCAGGTCAACCTCCCAGAAGATCCATTGATCAAAGGCAAGGAGAGAGTAGCCCCTCCCTCAGTAGGTACCATCAGACCCCAGGGAAAAGAGTGTCAGGCTTGGGAGGATGTGGGAAAGGGGGATAAGTTACAGCAAATCTTGTTAAACTCAGGAATTTCCCCCATCTTAACAATGAAAGCAACTATTCAACCACACATTTTAAATGAAAAATTATTCCCAGATAAACAAGGGGGTTCCCAAGTGGTCAAACCCCAAGGTAGACAAAACAAAACATAAACCTCAACCACATGTCTGAGACATGAGAGTTTCATTGTATTGCTGCTCTGAGAATACAGCTAATTACTCCATCTTGCCAATTAAATCACAAGTTCCCCTGCTGACAAACAGCCGTCTTGGGATCGATCAAAAATAAATGGTAGTGATAAGTGGATTTTCTAATCAATATTAACTTCACCATATTATACAGAAGCTACTTTCCTTACACTTACATTCAGCATTTGTGAAAAAAATATTACATACTTAATGTTGGAAGCATTATTTTTGTAAACTCTCAGTTGTCTATTAACTCAATAAATATGCCACTTTGGCTGAAACTTCAAAGCCAAAGGTTCTAATACATAGCTTCCTTTCTACATAGATTCCTAGGTTAATTCACTTTAATTCTACTTTTATGATCCATGACACATTCTGTGAAACAACAGGTGAATGAAAAAGTAAAAACCTCATGGAAACTCCCATTTTCTAAACTTCTTCCCTCAGTAATGTTCTCTTGGTAAAACACTGGCATCATGTTCCACCCTTGGATGTGATTAGTTTGAAGAGCTCAGGACCTCACATTGGGAAGCTCAAGAGACGATTCACCAGTTAAGACCACGTGCTGCTTTTCCACAGGACCTATGCTCAGTTCCCAGAACCCACATCAGGCAGTTCACAATCCTGTGACTCCCCCCAGGAATTCTAATGCCCTCACTGGCCTCTGTGGGCACACACACACACACACACACACACACACACACACACACACACACAAATAAAGCTTAAAAACATTTACATTGATTGTCTCATTCAGTATAGAAGCTAATATGTTTATCTAATTATTATTTATCAATAAAAACTTGGGAGTCAGATATTGGGGTAAGAACCTGAATGATCAGAGAAGTGGTGGAGAGGCAACCAGTGACCTATCTCTTTCATTCCTCCATGCAAAAAGGCCAAGACCCTCTCAGCTCTACCCTACTACTTCCTGTGTCTATCTGTCCTCAGTACTCCAAATCCTCTATGGTTAACTTTGGTCAGCTAGTAGCTAGCTCCACCCTCTGATTCAAAACAAACTTTATTGTCAGTCACAATGCAACCAAAATATCACACATTTCCCCCTTTTTGTCCAAATAAAAAGGGAAGGTTATAACTCTGACACAGAAAAACTGCATATAATAAGAACAATTAAAATAAATAACAACAAAATTATCAGGTAAGAATTAACATTCACAGGCTGGAGAGATGGTTCAGAGGTTAAGAGCACTGGCTGCTCTTCCAGAGGTCCTGAGTTCAGTTCCCAGCAACCACATGGTGGCTAGCAACCATCTATAAAGAGATCTGGTGCCCTCTTCTGGCAGGCAGGGATACATGCATACAGAACACTGTATGCATAATAAATAAATAAATCTTTAAAAAGATTACATTCACAATGTCCAGGACATATGCATTTGGCAAATTCAGATAAAATATTCCATTATCTATCCTATCTTGGTGAGTCCAAAGTTGTGTACCTAATTCACTTTTTTTCCTCTTGTATTACCAACCCAAAACTATCCTTTTATGTCTCTCAACCTTATACACTTAACACTTCTTTTGTAAGTTTCTTTTCTGAATTTTGTAACAAGGAAAACTGTATAACTACCTAGTCTTCAACTCCATCAGAGACCTAAGAAGGATATAATATTACCTGGGTAAACAGGAAGTGCAAAGCAAACAAATCCCAAAACTATAGAAATGATAGAAACAGCTATCTGCCTGGCCAGTCACCCAAGGTTCCTCTGCAATGTTGGGTTGATCCTACAGGCCTAGAATATCTGACAGACTTCTGTGAAGCTGGAATTTGAAGGACTGTCCCACCTTGTTTTGGCAAAGTTTAGCAGTCACTTTCTTTTGTATCCTGCTTGTCCAATTTGGATAGTTGAGGCAAGGGCAATTCTTGCCCAGTGGCTAACTTTTGCCACACTGAAAGCAAACTCCACATGGAGGTTCTTTGATGCCCATCATCTTCTCTAAAGTAGATTGGTGCTGCCAGGAACAGACATGTCTCATTGTCATGGAAAAGACTTATGTCATTGAAACATCTTAAGTGCCATATTCTGTAGATCTCTGAAGTGTCTGAAGAACACTTGTCTACCTAAAATATATCTCTGACCTTGAAAACACACCTAACATGACTACAAGTTTAATTGTTATAGATGACCAACTACTAACCTACATTTCTTAATTATCTTAAACAGTTTGTAATTATAACATTCAATGGCTATACATTCACATTACATCGTTAAATGAGCTGCATAGGTACAGTATCTTAAATGAGTAGAAACATATGTACAGTATGTTCTAACAAAAATAATCTTAAATGTGTATCAATATACAAAAATCCATACCAATGTAAAATATTTAAGCCTAATAGTTGCTTTTTTAGTTTAAAAGTAGATTCAATAATATACTCTTTTTTATCCTATCATTCCTTTTTTTTTCTTGAGATGGCAATTTATTAAGTTGCTCAGAATATTAAATGCATTCAAGGAGCCAAGCTAAAATTAAATGGTTAGTTCATGAAGACAGAATTAAAAGAAGTATCTTTCTGCTGGTGGCATAAGCCAGTAGTATAGCTAACTAACTGAATGACCCAGTGAAGGAGAAGTGGATGAGATCTACATGAGCGAACTGGGATTAGGGGTGGGGTAGGGTGGTGGAGGGCAAGGAGTGGGGGATGAGAACATAGGGAAATGGAAGGGTCAGGGTCGAGCTGGAACAGGGACACAGTGGGAGGACAGGGAGGGAGATACCATGATAGAGGAGGACATCATGGGAACAGGAAGAGGCAGGGTGCTGGGGAGGCTCTCTGTATCCTATCATTTCTATCCTCCCTTTTTCTTTACAGAATGAGATCCCTAAATCTAATCTTTGTTCAGCTTTTTTCCTGACCATTACCAGTAACAGCTTGTGAACTACTCCACTAAATGATAACAAATATCTATACCCCATTGAATGACCAAAAACCACCCACCCCACCTTTTGAGAATGTGGGTATTGTGTTCTCTAGATTGCTTCCTGTTGTCTGGGGGGCACTGGCATCTCCAGGGGATCCTGAGAAAATTGAGATAATGGTCAACTCCTGGGAGAGCTAGCTTTGTCATTTGTTGCCAGTCTCTGTGTAATGGGAGTGTAGTGCTTATCTGAAGTCCTGATTGGAGTGCTGCATGAGGCAGGAACATCTCAGCTAGCCGCCTTGAAATTGTCCTGAGCGGTTTGTAATTCAAAGCTGATCATTGGGTGGTGTTTGTCAGCTTAGTGCCCTTACTTTCAGCTACTTCAATGGTTGGGGTAAAAAGGAAAAAGAAAAAAAAAAGCACAATTAAGACCAATCTAGGCAATGTGGTATGATCCCATCTTAAAAAAAAATCAATCAATCAATAAAATAATTCTTGCTATGTATGAGCCATAGTTGCTGGGAATACTACAGCAACCAAAAGAGACAAAATTAGTACCATCTACAACTCACACTGCAAAGATGGGAATACAGAGGGCAACAAACATGCAGGTTAAAGATACAATAGCTGATAAGTGCTAAGGAGAAAAACAGAATAGGGAAGGAAGCTAGGAACTGATGGGCCAGGTCCTGGAAGACATTTTAGCAATGTTTTGGCATCCTTCCTAGTAGGAATAAATAGAGTGCAAAACAGCAAAGCTAGTGCTTGAAAGTCAGGAGTGGTCCAGCCATCTCTCTCCTTTGCCCGGTAAGCAGATATTTCTAGTCAGAGTTTGGTTTTCAGTTTAATATGATACCAACAGGATGTCTCAACTGCTGTTGCCCAAACCTAGGGAAATGCACCTTCTAGAATACTATAATCAGAGTAAACTGATCCATTTACAGGGATCATTTTTACAACAGTAAATGAAAAGTAATATGAGTATGGTCTTTGAGGCCCTGGCTAGACTGGTAGATGCTTACCATGTGGGCATCCATGTTTGACATAAATATCGTCAAAGATCTTCCTGATGGCACTGGTTTTGATAACTAAGAACTGAAAGGAACCATTTTGTCCATCATTGATGGGAGAATTTTTTCGAGTCTGTTGCTTGAAAAAAAAAAACTGAATAAATGAGTGAGATCTGTTTGTGTGAATAAAACATGACCAGATGAAATGCAGCACAATAAGGTACATTATAGTATAATATGAGTGCATTTTACATTAATTTAAATTATGAAAATTAGACATGAGGTCATGTATAAATATTAATACAATCTTCCTTGTGATTAGGGTTTTAAATTTTCAGGAAATGAGAGCAGCTGTCTACAATGCTTGATGAATTATCTTAAGAAGTTATGTAATCTCTCCTTTAATTCATCTGAGAGTCAATTAAATAGAGAAACACAGTTGACTGCCCTCATCCAAAATGTTTGGGATTATACCTATTTTGGATTTTTAAAAAAAAATTTTGGAATATGTACATATACATAATGAGGTATCTTTAGGATGGGATCCAAATTTTAAAGACATTCTTTCGTTTCATATACACCTTATACACATAGCCTGAAGGCAATTTCATATGTTTTAAGTAATTATATTCATGATATAACAAAGTCCAATGTATAAAAATTTCTAATAGTGTTATACTAATACAGTGGTTCTCAACCTTCTTAATGTTGTGGCCCTTTACTACAGTTCCTCACGTTTTTGTGGTGACCACCAACCATAAAATTATTTTTGTTGCTACTTCCTAAGCAATTTTGCTACTGTTATGAATTGTAATGTAAATATCTTATTTGCAAGCTATCTGATATGTGACCCTAAAGGGTTGCAACCTACAGGTTGAGAACCACTGTACTAATAGGACTTAAAATCACTTGGATTTTAGAAAATGTCAGTACTCAGATATTCAGAGTGGGTATGTTTAATCTGTATTTCCATATCAGTAAATCAACTCAAAGAAAGTAAGGGTGTTTCTGTGTAGCCTAGGCTGGCCTCAGACTTGAATTTGTGATTCTCCTACAGAGCAGCCTCCTGAAGTGTTGAGATTGTAAGTTTGTATCCAGCTCTAAATCCAGTGGGTTTGTTCATTTGTTTGTTTGTTTGGTTGGTTTTTTTTTTTCAGGTCCCAATAAAAAGTGCCTGAAGGTATGATCTGTCACAGTGCGGTTTAGTTGCTTTAAAGCAAGCCCAAGCTAAATTCTTATTAAGCTGAAGTGCAGCTTGTATCACATGACTCTGGCAAAGTGTCCTGAAAATTTGAAAGATTGTAGCTGGAGTAACATAACCTGAAGGAGGAATAGGTATGTTCAGATTGAGTATTTATCAGAGCGCTTCAAAATTAAATTGTGTTGTGAAAAGACTGAAGTAGAACAGATGAGTCCAGAGGTGTGCAGGTGTAATAGGAAATTGTATACATGGGGGAAGCACTAAGAAAAAAAGCAGGTAGAGATAGCTAGCTATAATGGAGAATCCCACCAGTCCATCCACATTAATTTTTCTTCATTATTATAAAGAACAGTATAGGTAATTTTTTATTGCATGTGTAGTGCACACGTGTGGAGGGAGGATGTGTGTACATGTATGTGCTCATGCATATGTCTTCTTTGATCACTCTTACCTTTAGAGACAGGGTCTGTCACTGAACTCGGCACTCACCAGTTGGCAAGAGTGGCCAGCCAGCCAGCTCCAGGGATCTACTTGTCTCTGTTCTCCTACCCTTAGGTTGGAGACACATGTGCCTAAACTGGCTTTTTTTACATGAGCCTTGGGGATCTAAACTCAGGTCCTCATGCTTATACAGCTGGCTTTTCACCCACTGAGCCGTCTCCTAAGCCCTACAGGTAGTGGCATTTTCACTTTGTAAGTATCATATAAATCAACATGTATTAGGTGTCTACTATATGCAGATGGATTAGTCACAAAGGTACAAAGATGCTCCAGCATTCCAGGGATTACTGCAGTTTACTTTCAAACAGCGGAAGGAACAGAATCAGCCTTGGGAAAGTGTTGCTTAGAAAATGTCCTGGGACATGGATTGGCTTTAATCACTAAACTGCACCAGGATGCATACTATTTCCTAATCTAATCATGAAGGCTGCTTCCTGATTTTAGAACATGATGGCCAAAATTGCAGGCTTCCTCCTCCAAGCTTTTATCTTGTTTGGAGTTTCCTGCAAATCTGGGTAACATTGCATGGGGCCTCTTCATGAATACAGTATCTCTTATTCTAATTCCCTCACTCTGGGTCTCAGAAGAAGGATTACTGGCTTGAGGAGCTTTAGCAGATAAAGCTTTTTTGGAGTCTTTCCAGGTCAGTTTAGAATACTGTGAGCCGTGCATGGTAGGAATGAAAGGAATGGCATCATAGTCACACCCCTTGGTCATATTTCAACATCTTTGGAGTTTTAAGTTTCTAATAATATGAGTGCATTTGAAACGATGTAGTCATGTAGAATAAAGCTTTTAGTGTGTGGTTTTCATGGCAACAATAGACTAATATTAAAATTCAGTCTCCTGGTGGAGAGAAGGCTCAGTGGTAAAGATCACTTGTTGCTCTTGCAGAGGACCAGAGTTTGGTTCCCAGCACTCACATTAGGCAGCTCACAACCACCTCTAACTCCAGGTCCAGGGGATGCAACAGCCTCTTCTGGCCTCCAAGAGTACTTGAAGTCACCATACACAGGTACACATAATTTAAAATAATAAAACAAATGTTTTGTTGTTGTTGCCTTTTTTTAATGCAGTTTTTAAACAAAGAGGTCAACAGTGGTGGTTTATGTCCGCAATCCTAGCACACAAAAGACAGAGGTAGAAGAATTTCAAGTCTGAGAGGAGGTCATCTTGTGTGAGTGAAACTCTGTGACAAAAAAAAAAAAAAAAAAAAGAAAAGAAAAAAAGTCTACCCTAAGGGGAACAGGGATAAAGAGTCCCATCAGCTGCTCATCAGAGGACCTGATTAGTAACAAAGATTGTAAGAGCAAATGTTATCTAGACTAAGTAAATATACTTAAAACTATTTGGGGGAAATTATAGTATCGTTATTCAAATTCTTCATGGTTTTATTATTATCAAATTGAAGAGTTGTTATCTGAGAAAAATACAAACTTCAAGACACAGAAAACAAGGCTGGGAGCAGGGTGAAACCTTTAGGATTGCCGTTTTAATCACAACCATTTAAAGGGTCCAAAGAAAACTACTGCTCTATGAACACTGAAGTAAAAAGTGTTTTCATTTCTAGCATCTTCCGTTCTGATTCTGAAGATGGACATGAGGTTCTCAGTTATGGTTCTTAGTCATAAATCCATAGGATTTAAAGTCTGTGTGTGACCACATAGTATTTGGAGAAGCTGTAGGCTTTTCCCAATGAAAACCTGGGTTTATTCTCAAATGGAGAACAAGTCACAAAGTTTCAAGCCAGTCAATGAACAAAAAGCTGGTAAATTCAATATCACATATACAAGAACACTTAGCAGTGAGATATGAGCCAGGAACGTTTCAGATAAGGGAGCACTTGATCGGACCAACTCAAGTGCCCTTGTGTGGACAACTGGTAAGTGTATTTTAGATTGCAGCTGCCTGGTAAAATTGAGACCACAAGATTGCTGTGGGCACCCATTTATTAAACCCACTCACTGATCTTCAACTATATGGATCTAAATTTTGGTCCAAAGTCTGTATTAGGTGGTATACTGCATGGATTCTGAAGCCAATTTGTCAGGATTCTAATCCCAGCTCTGCCATTTACAAGGTACATGACTTCAGGCTAGTTACTTAGCAATTTTATATTTCCAGTACTCCATCTATGAAAGGGGACAACTCATAGAGATGTTGAGAAGATTTAAGGGGGCAATGTTTCTACAGCTTTACATAGTTCCTGGCACACAGTTAAATTCTATTAGGTTGGTTGCTACTATTATTAACCTGATTTCTCTCTTTTTTTCTTCCTCTGCCTCCCTAAATTAAAATAATGCTTCATAATCAAGGAATCAAAAAGCCAATGGACATTTCTACAAACATATCATCTTCATTTCCCAAAGTACAGTAATTTTGAAGCCAGACAGAAGGAAAAGTAATGAGACACAGAACGAGGAAGAAGGCCCTCACTCTAGAATCTGGCCGGCCATCTGTTCTTCCTCATCCAAAAGAGGATACCTAAGAATTTCCTAACAACTATTAGTCAGTCCTTGTGAAAGTGAGATTGTCATTTTAGCCAGTGTCATTTTACCATCATCCCCGCACTTCCAAAACAGACATTTCTGTATTGTGTTGTTGAAAGTGACAGCGTGAGAGACAGACACATCATGACCCTTCAGAACAGTATGCCAGAATTGGCTGTGGTTTATGACTGTAATCCCAGCACTAAAGAGGCAGAGGCAAGAGCATCTCCACAGGCCTGAGGACAGTCTGGGCTACATAGTGAGTACTGGGTTCAGCTTGGGTTACTTAATAAGACCTTGACTCAAAACTAAAATAATAAAACAGGGTGTCATGACACACATCTTTAATCCCAGCACTCAGGAGACAGAGGCAGGAGGATCTCTGTGAGTTTGAGGCCAGCCTGGTCTTCACAGTGAGTTCCAGGACAGCCAGAGCTACACAGAGAAACTCTGTCTTGAAAAAAATAAAATAATAAAAATAAACTAAAAATAAACATCAAGACATTAGTTTAAAAATTAATATGACTTCTTGCATATTAATTTACAAAAAAATTTACTTCTCACCAGAAATTGTAGTCAAAGCTGGTCTAAGTCACTGATTGTTAGGTGATAAAACTCAAATGTGTGTGTGTATGTGTGTGATCTTAAACTCAAGATCAGGAATAAAATCTGAACATGAGGATGCTGATGAGAAGACTTAAACATTGCTAGTCACAAACAAACCCTTGCAAGGACAAACAAAAGATCTGGAAGTTGGGCCGAGAAACATCACCGGTTGCTCTGCCTTCCCCTTCTAGGGTTTGGTGTCCTTAATGAGCTTTCCCCTCAACACACATTGTTAGCTGTCTACTGTGAACCTAGTGGGTCTTTCTAATCCTCCAAGTACTCCCAGCTGCCCTCTTCCCTATCATCCACCACCTACGGTGCTCTCTGTGAAAACACTACTGGTTGTGGGTCTCTTTCCCAGGTGCACTTGTCACAACTAAAACGGGTTATGACATTTTTGGAACTCTCTAATTCTTTTGTTTTTATTTTTGTTTTTCTTTCTTTTGTTTCTCAAGACAGGGGTTCTCTATGTAACAGCCTTGGCTGGCCTGGAACTCATTCTGTAGACCAGGCTGGCCTTGAACTCCCAGAGATCTTCCAGACTCTGCCTCCTGAGTTCTGGGATTAAAGGTGTGCACAACCACTGCCTGGAAAACTCTCCCAGTTCTTAAGGGGAAAAAACATCCCACAGGAGCATAGTCAAGTTTTCAATTTGGAATTAAACAATGACAGATTGAGGTGGTGATAATCATGCTCCCCCACTCCCCATGCAGATTTTACTTTCTATGTTCCTGTCTCTTACCCTTTTTTAAATGAAGTTACTTTCATACAATATATTCTGATCATGGTCTCTCTCTTCATTCATCTCCCGAATCCTCCCCACCCTTCCAACTCCAAGCCTTCTTTTCCTATCTTTTAAGAAAAGAAACAGCCTGGTGTGGTGGTGCATACCTTTGATCCCAGCATTTGGGAGTCAGAGAGAATCTCTTCAGTTCAAGACCAGCTTAGTCTACATAGTAGGTTCAAGAACAGCCAGAGCTACATAATAGAGAGAACTTCTTTCAAAGAGAAAGACAGAGAGGAAGTAAAGAAATAGGTAAATTAAAAAAAGACAAACAGGGCTGGGCGGTGGTGGCGCACGCCTTTAGTCCCAGCACTCAGGAGGCAGAGGCAGGC
>CABHPQ010170568.1:0-42674 GCA_902168405.1 Peromyscus aztecus | reverse complement strand
GGCCATGGGACTTCAAGAAACTTGTCTCCCAAGATGGCCTGAGCTGTCAGCATTCATTACCATGAAACTTCCAGAAATCTGTTTCCCTTGACCTGCTTACTCATCCAGGTCACCTCTCTCCAGCTGCTGTGAGGAATAAACTAGACAAGATACGTTTGCAAAGGATCTGATATGGCACCAATACCCTAAAAACACTTGTGTTCTCCCTCCTGTCTGTAGTGTATAGCTGCTCTTCGGCCCAAATCCCACCCGACATGCTGAAGGGTTTGAAATCAGAAGCTGGAAAGCTCCTCCAGGGTCCCCCATCCAGTAGCTCAGGTCAGAAGGAAGAGCCAGGTGGTGTGAAGTCAACACACTGTGCTCCTCCGAGAGTCTCATGTCCAAACTCTCTCAGCACACCCTATTTAGAGACAGCATGTCCCCTGTGAGAAGACCCCAGCTGAACACACAGCTCCTATATGTGGGAAATGGCCCTTTGTATTCATTACTGCTATCTACACGGTTAACAAAAAACACTCATGTAATAATTGCCTGTTAGGCAGGATGGGTGTGTAGATGGATGGATGGATGGATGATGGATGGATGGATGGATAGATGGGTGGGTGGGTGGATGGATGGATGATGGATGGGTAGGTGGATGGATGATGGATGGGAGTTAAGACATAATGCAAAGCCCAGTGTAGGGGCACATGCCTTTAATCCCAGCACTTGGAAGACAAAGGCAGAGGGATCTCTGTGAGCTCAAAGCCACTCTATAGAGTGAGCTCCAGGCTGGCCAGGGCTACACAATCAGACCCTATCTCAAAAGAATAAAAAATAAATGAATGAATGAATGAATGAATGAATGGATGGATAGATAGATAGATAGATAGATAGATAGATAGATAGATAGATAGATAGATAAACAAGCAAGCAAACAAACAAACAAACATAATACAGTCTAGAAAGGAAAACAGATTCAAGTTCTGGCCCCAATGCTTGCTTCTCTGAAGAGAAAATTGACATTAATCTCTCTAAACCTGTGTCTTACCAAAACAATGACCATTATAACTGTCCTCCACTCCCTCCCAGAGAGAAAACCCCCCAAGGAGAATGGCAGTGTACACAGCAGCACTTGGTAACTGTCACACCGTATGTAGGGCAGAGGCAATAGTGATGATGATGCTTCTGATAAAGGAGTAGCCAGGGAGTCAACGTTCACAGCATGTGGATAGAGAAGGTTCCATTCACCACGGGAGCCAGGAGAGGGAATAGCCACAGAAGAGTGGGTACCCAACCACAGTCTCCTCACTCACCAGAACATTCTGTCTGAACAGATGAGCCAAGGCATTTGCTGCTGAGGCCTCATGAAGTTGTGAGTGAACCCCAGAACCTCCTTTTTCACAAAATAACCGAGGAAGACACTCAGATGTCCTGGAAGCCACATTTCCCTGCAGACAAGTGACTCATGAGGCCAGTGTACTGGGCCTGGCAGAGGCCACCGTGAGGCAATCAAGCCCTACCATCTCATTTTATGGAGACAATATTACAGTCTCCTTGGCATGGATTAATGAAAGCAGTTCCTCTAGCCCTAGACACCTCACCAGGCTCCACTGAAACACTTATCACTTACAGAGGGGAAAAGAGCACTTTTCCAGGAAGAAGACAAACACTGATTTATTAATTAATTACTTTCAGGGGGTCCTGCCAAACTGCAGGTGGAGAGCGAGGGGGAGGCTAGGAGGCAGGGAGAAGCTGTGGGAGGAGGTGGGACACTTGGCTCACACTCCAAGGGTGAGAGCTGACACTTCAGATCAGGGCTGTGGCCTGTGGTGAGATTTTTCTCTGTATGCATTTGAAAAGCAAGCCTTGTTCCAGGCTGCCACCCATCAGCAGGAAGGAGCTTCACTGGGGAGCGGGGGAGGCAGGCTGGCCTATGTCCTCTAAAGTCAGCAGAGCCACCGCGGAAAACCTTCCAGTCTCAAAACTGACATCCTCGGTTAGACATCACCTTCTGTGCCCCTGCGTGCGCGCACGCGCGCGCACACACACACACACACACACACACACACACACACGTCTGGCTAGTGCTCGGAGCCCTCCAGATAAGACAATGTGTTGTCAGTATTTACGGCCACTTGTGATGACGAGCCTCCACATCTGTTCCCCAAGGGAACTGGCAAAGTGACTCACATTACTGTGCTATTGGATTTGGACCTAGAAAGCAACCTTTTAATTCAGACACAGGATGGCCTTCCTCTGGCCCCTGACATCACACATCCTCTTTGGGACACTGTCTTTTCCAGCCCACAAGATAAGGTTGGCAGCAGCGTGGTGAACAGGACCCTTGAGGATATACACCATTGTTGGTTGGGCCATCTTCCAATCGATATTAGAGAGGTTTGCCAGCTGGGTATTTGAGGGGTCCCCGGAGACCACTCCAGAAACCTCTGGAGGAGGGGACAAAGCCACCATTTAGAGATGTGCTGCCTGCTCCGTGCACCAAGGTATCCAGAAAGGAGCTAATGGGATAGAAGCCTTGGCTCAGGACCAGCTCCGTGGAAGGAAAGGGCATTTCCTAATTTGTGCAAAGGTATAGGGACGGGCCAGCCACGGCCCACGGAGAAGAGGCAAATGAGAGCCTCTTCGACAGCGTTCCTCCCCGGCTGCCACAAGGCCTCTAAGTAAGTGGGTTTGCTCATGGCAGGGGTCATGTGTGTACCTGTGTGGTTGGGACTGAAGAGGGTATCCATGAGAAAATTTCAAGGAAAAAGCAATAGCCTTGGAAGAACACGGAGCACAGGAGGCCGTCAGCTCTGGCTAGGACTCATTCCAAAGCCATGCTAGCAATGGGTGTACCAGACCTGCCTGAGGGTCAATCGGCAGCATTGCTTCATTGACTGACAGCTGAGTTGAGCCAAACTGTCCAGTGAAGTACCATCACCGGAGAATGGACCTGGCATCAGTCATTTACATCCAGTGACACTAAAGACCACGGTTTCATCATCCTCCTGGATAGTAATCATCTCCTATGTAACCTTACAGTGGTATCCCAGCATTCTTATCCTCTGTGTATATACGTTTATACACACACATTTTTTTTATATCTTACTTTCAACCAAGAGAATTACTTTGCTGATTCCTTACTAATTAATAAACTTCTACCTACTTGTAAGATAACTGTATTTTGAAATCTTGCCTTTGCTGTTTATCATGCCCGACCTTCTGGTTTCAGCCCCCCAAAACCCACCACCTTTCTTGGCTGGCTGACGTCTGAATCATCTCCTTCGTAAGCATCTTGGGATCAAGCCCGGTACCCTGCATCCTTCAGGACTGATCTTAGCCCAACTCTATGAGAGGAAAGAAAGCACCAGTGGGTTCTGTCTCTCACCTCAACTGATCTAGGGAGGTGGTGTGCGCATGCAGTTCAGGCCCAGGGCTGGGTTATCTCAGGATCTCAAGCTCTTCCCCTGTTCTGTCTCCTTTCCACCAAGAAGGCAACCTCACCCACCCTGTCCCAGCTTGAAGGCTCTGCCACCCCTCTCTCCCTGCAGGCAGAGGACATCACACTAGCATGACCTCACAGCGCTGTACCCTATTCCTCTCAGTGGCTGACCTGAACACAACCGATGTACACAGGTCTGCCCTTCTCAGGAGAGGAGACAAGCGGGCAACAGACATCCCTGCTCCTGGGAACCAAGTTGTCCAAGGGCCAGAACTTGCCATACTGAAGCCCTTGTAGCCTGTCATTTAAAAACCACGTCCGCAAAGCCCGCCCTTCGGTGGCATTCCCAGACTGACAATCAGAGAAGATTCTGCACCAGTCACACAGATGACACCCACAGTGATGAGACCAAGTAGCACCTGCCCTTGAGGCCAAGGAGGAAGAACTCTGTTGGTACCTAAGCGGAACCAGGGCCACAGAGCACCTCTGTACCTGTTCCAAGGGACACCTGCAGGCTGTTGGAGAATTGTTCCTGCTAGAGGATTCCTGGCAGAGGCCACACAGAGAGCACAGGGCTGGTGGGTGCCCCTGGTGGCCTGGGCTGGGACAGACTGTAATCTGTTGGGACAGACATGGGGAAGACAGCAGGACAGGAAGGAGAACAAGGTAAAGAAACTCAAAATGATCCTGGCCCGGGTCACTGTTCCCTGGATCTGGGCTTGCCCGTGTGTCTTCAAACAGAAGACTCTGACTTCTCAGAAACCTTGGAGGGGACAGCAAGACAAGGTTGGCCCCAGGCACCAGCCTCAAATCATGTTCTTGCCTTTCTCTCCATCCTGGTGGGTGGAGAACAACAAGGCTGCCTTAATTCTGAGGACTCTGATACTTTCCCCAATCCCAGTGGGGCTCGGGGACAACACTGTCCTCATTTTGTGGCTGAGAAGTTGAGACACAGCAGGGGGCACACCCAACCAAGGCTTCGACACTGTCCCCTGCCTGTCTGAGGATGTAAGGCATGAATCTCTGCCAGAAGGCCAAAGATTGGTTGGACTGGTTTTCGAGAGAGAAGCATCCAAGACAGCCTTTGCTCTCCACGGTCTTCCTTGGCCCCTTCCTTCTCCTTCTACCATGAGTAAGTTCTGGGGTTTCCAAGACCTGGAGGAAGGGCAGCCAGTCTGTGCAGGGCAGTTGTTCCCTCCCAGCTCTCTTCTCTTGGCAGGTGCTGCTTGAACATCCAGCCCAGGACACATGGGCTAGATTCAAAGCTCCAGAATCTTATGATACTGGATGTTGGGGAACTCAGAAGTCAAAGCTACCACTCACGGGGGACACTCCAGTGCCAGCAACAGCATGGTGTCTCCCTGAGGAGGTACGTTTGCAAGAACTGAACACTAGAGCCAAAGGAAGGGCACAGGTCCCCTGACAGAGTTACAGAGGTGAAGCGCTGTGGACAGTTCCTGATCCAGCTCATGCACCACGCAAGTATCACCCACCGTCTCCATTACCATTAATGGCCTGTGAGGAGATGGGCAGGAGCGTCATTATGACTTTCACTTCTCAATGAAACCTTAAGCAAGCTTCACCGGGCCTCCTTCAGAACAAGGGATGCTGCCTGCCCACCCTGCCTACTAACTACGTCAAGGGAGGACAAAAAGAGACAGTCGGTCTGGGCACTGTCCCCTCAAGCCCACTTCAGGTCCAGCCAGGGTGGGACAGACTGGCTGCAGCAGAAGAGATGGGTAGGGCTAACATGTGCAGAAACCTCCCAACCCCAGCCTCCCACTTTACATCATAGGAAACTGAGGCGAGGGCAAGGATATCCAAGGAAAACCTATGTTCGAGGCGCTTCCTTCTCTGCTCTCTGAGTGAGCAGTTTTTAAAAGCCACAGAGGAGGTGGTTAATGTAACAGTCCCGCTCATTTGAGGTTGGTGGTCAGGAGGGACTTGAAGGCAGGGAAGGCCTTGGCTGGTGGTGGCCCTTAGCACAGTTCCACCTAAGATGGGAAAGCACCAGGGGTGGCAGGACCCTCCGTGTGGGCCAAGGCAGGAGTGGGCCACTGCTGGATCTGGTCTCCAGTATATATGAGGATGTCTAATTTTGCCCAATTGTAAAAGAGTTGCTAGAACACTATTGTCCTAGCTAGTGACTCAGGCAAAGACAGCCCTCTTATATATTGTTTGGGGCATCCAGCTTAGAGTTCTAAAACTTTTTGGCTGTACTTTGACAGACTCTAGACCCTCTTCTAACACTCGACTTGAAATTTTCAAAAAACAGGTCAATTCTGTAAGGTTACATCCTCACATATAGTGGAGACCAGATCCAGCAGTGGCCCTCTGATGCCTCCTCATCTCTTTGTCTGAGTGCTGGACCCTGGGGTCATCCCCTTACACACAGTTGGTTTCAGATGCCTGTTCCTCTGAACCACACAGGGTGGGGGTAGGCTGGATGCCCAGCAGGAAAGACCCTAAGCCTAACCGACCACAGGTTCCCACGTCCTTAGAGCTGACATGGGAAGTTACAGGAAGCACTGCAGAACGCTTCTCTTGTTATGGTGCTGACAGGGAGGAGGGGTCCACAGCAGCTGTTCTCAACCCTCCTAACGCTGCAGCCCTTTGATACAGTTCCTCATGCTGTGGTGACCTCCAACCAGAAAATGATTTCCATGGCTACTTCCTAACTGTAATCTTACTACTGGTGTGAACTGTGATGTAAATCTCTGTCTTCCAATGATGATCTTAGGCGACGCCTGTGAAAGGCTCGTTTGATACCCCAGGGGTCTCAGCCCACAGGTTGAGAACCACTGGTTTAGAGGTATTTTGCAGGCTTGGAAGTCATAGAGCCTGGCTGTCAGTCCCGCACTGACCTGCCCTCCAGTCACCCACCCAGTTATCCACCCTCGCTTTCCTCATCTTTATCTTGCTTTGAATACCAAGTCCACAACTGTGTTTCCTGGTCCAAAGTGATGATTGGTGGGAGGGGCCTCTCTGGGAGCACGAATGAAGTCTATTAGGAGCTGGCAGAAGAGTTAGCTCAGCTGCGAACCCCAAGGCCGTCTTCCATGGGAATCAGTTCAACTTTGGCGATGACTCAGTTGGCAGCACCATACTCCAACTCCTGGTTGTATCCTGAATCTACCTTTTCAACTCTGCGACTCCTCCCACACACGGCCAGACGGCACCCAGAGTGGCCCTCCTGCCACAGAAGTCACCTCTGATGCTTGCTCACGTCAAGCCCCACCCACTTGTACCAACATCTGCCTCATTGTCTACGCGTGCCATGCGTTTATTGGCTCATGCCGCTCCCTCTGTCTGAAACGTTGCTCAGTGAGCTCCTGGTCATCCCACAACGTCCCAAATGACAACTCTAGAAAAATTCTGTCTCCATGCCTCTGCCCTTGAACAAAACTAGTGACACCCTTCTCTGACTTCCAAGACCTCGTCTACAAATGAACCTTTTTCTCAGACATCACCTCTCTCCAGTCCCGTGTCGGTTATCATGCTCCCCACCCCCGACTCCCACCTGGCAAGCTCTATGGTATTCTATTACTTCTCCCACAGTGCTTCTGACAGCCTGTCTCTAGCTGGTCAAGACATTCTGGAACTGGGTTGACACTGCCCTTTGTCTCTCCTGCCCCAACGACCTTACTGAAAACACACATTTACTGTGGCTAGCACAATGCCTGGGGCATAACGTGTTCCAAGAAGGAGTGAGGGAGCACATTTGAAGATCATCTCCAATTTCTAGTCTTAATTTCATGAAACATTCTATTCTGTCCCTTAAAATCTACTTGACAGTACAAGGTTGGCTGGTTAGAGTGTTCAATTGTTTGTTTCAGGTTTTTGAAAGAGGAGCTTGTTATATAGCCCAGACGGGCCCCAAACATCATGATTTCTTGCCTAACGTCCAGAGTGCTAGAGCCCTGGTACCACAAGGGCACTTCCGTGCCCAGCTTTGATGTCGTAAGTTTAAATGTGACTTATTTTGTCCCGTCTTAAGCTCTGTCATGTTCGCCACTAGAAAAAAAAAAAAATCCATGGTCAAGCCATCTGCTGCTCTGGGGTTCAGACATAAGGACGTACAGAATCTTTCCTCAGTACAGAGTGATGATAGCCATCTCCTTCCAGGAGCCTGGAGGCTCCCCAGAGAGGGGGCTGGTTTTGCCTTGGAATCTCTCACACACTCTGCACCAAAGTGACCCTTAGCTGGTCCTTGCTAAATGAACTTCAGATGGACTGAACTGAGGCCCCCAAAGATGTTCCTATCCAAGTCACAAGGGCGCGACCTAGCAGCATCCTACAATGACTGGCTTAACAGTGCAGGGCAGAGCTGGCCTCTGTGGTACTATAGGGCCCTCAAAAAAAGAAGAAAAAACTAACCAAACAAACAAACTAGGAAATGCATCCCTGTTGTGCTTTGGATCTGAAGTATTCCCCCAGGAGAGCAGGTGCTGAATGGAGATTGGTCTGCAGTGCAGCTGTGCTCAGAGGAATTAACTAGATTGTGAGAGCTCTGACTTGCCCCCTGACCCTTCTCTCTCTCTCTCTCTCTCTCTCTCTCTCTCTCTCTCTCTCTCTCTCTCTCTCTCTCTGCTCTCTAGCCACCATGAGATGAGCAGTGTCCTTCACCACACTCCTGCCACCATGATGTTCTGCCTCAACGAGGCCGCAAAGCAACTGAGTCAACCATGGCTCGAACCTATGAGCCAAAGCAAGCCCTTCCTCCTTCCGGCTAACCTCTTCAGTATTGTCATAACAACAGAAAACACTTTCCATGGAGGCTACACTTGCTGGTTCCCTTACGCCCACACTCCTCATTATCTGTGGCCAAGAGCAAAGTTCTGTCTGGGTCTGTCTGGGTTGCCCTAGGCTTGCTCCTTGCCCAGGTTGTCTGTAAAGTAAGCATGATTGCCTACAGATAAGGTGCCCAGCTCATATGGGTCCCGTGCCATCTGCTGCCATCTGAGAGAACTGAATGGACAGGTAATCACTTTGTCACTAGGCTGATAAAAGTCAGGAACCAACAACAGGTATATGGGGGAACCTGCCGACCCTTGGCCCCAGACAGGAAATGCTCTGGCAGTCAGCCAATGCTCTCTGTGGTTAACACTGGCTCTGAACAATTAATTCAATTAGTTCACTAATCCCCAGGCTATCAGTGAAATGCTATCAGCCCATTTTGCAGATGAGCAAGTGGAAACAAAAGAAGATGGAGTAAGTAGTCCCAAATTACAGACTGTTGTCAAGGGCAAGGATGAAGCCCATTCTGAGTACCCTGAGTACAGAGCTGGAACAGCCATCAATAGGCAACAGTTTGGTGTAAGCAGTCTATGGCTCCTGGGATGAATTTAGGTCTCAATAGATCCTCTGCCTTAGGTGCTACTCCTATCCCATAATATTGCCCCTGTCTTGTCCATCATGTAGTCTGAAATTCCATGTGCAATCTGGACATCCACAAGAACCTTCTGGATCCAAGCGTTGTCTGATGAACACAGAATGCCCAGCAGTGCGGTTGAGACCCATCGTGAAGCCCGCGGGCTGCTGGACAGATGATGGGAGCTTGGAATGGCACTGGGGCAGCTTTGAAGGAACGGGAGTCTCCAAGGGCAAGCAAGGCCTGGAGCATGTAGGAGACGGACAGTGAGGTAATGTGGGAGGAGTGCTGGGACCAGATAAAGCCAGCCTGGACGAGATAGGTATGGAGAAACCTCAAGTCCGCCAGGCAACGGACACTGAACTTCTTTCAGGACCTCTATTTGGGTTAAATGGTCTGAGCATCTGGCTGGAGCCTGAGATTGGAAGAGAACATAAAGGGGGGGGGGTGCTGGGAGAGCGGCAGGAAGACATGGCAACTGAGGAGGCCCTCCACCTCAGTGCCCACCGTTGGGCTCTATGACCTGAGGCCAATCAAACAGCCTGCCTCCCTTTCTCCAGGACATGTGGACTATTAAAGGCGGAAGCCCAGGAGCCCCCAGCAGCTATCTCCAGAGATGCCAAGGTTGTGCTATGGAGTCCCCATACACCACAGTTCAACAAAGACCCTCTGCTTTTGTACGCCCTGTTTCAGAGCCTCCGAGCAGAAGAAAAGGCATCAAGTTACCTGGCTGGGGAAGAAATTTCTGATACCTGCTATAGCACAGATGAACCTTGAAGGCATTATGATGGAAGAAATAAGCCAGACACACATTTAGGTGCTTACGCGGGTCTACGTCTATGAGGGACCTGGAGTGGATAAAACTGTGGACCAAATGTAGAATAAAGTTTGCTGAAGAGAAATGGGCAATTATAGTGTAATAATTGGTAGAGCTTTAGTTCTGGAGATAGATGGCAGGGAACGCTGTACAACCCTTGTGAATGTACTTAATGCCACTAAATGTGGTACTTAACATGGTTTTAAAAGCCAAATATACATTCTATGTATTTCACCACAATAACAGTATAACCATTTTAATGAACTAAGAGTCATCTGGCTGGTACCCAAGTCTCCTAGTGACCCCTGCAAGCTTCCCATGGCTGGTGCTCTCATTTGTAAGAAGGGCTGTCCTGGGTAGGGAGGGGGTGTGGGGGACAGGGTAACATGAATGGCCCTGGCCCAGCTTGCGCTCACACCATGGGAAGAATAGAACACGAGGAGTAATTAGAAACACGAGGGGCCTGAACTTACCATGGGAACTGCAGCACAGGGCGCCACAGCCCCTTTGTGGGAGCCTCCTTCCATCTGCTTCTGGGAAAGCAGGCAGCTGCCAGGAGGAGTCAGGGCACAGGCAGGTCTGGGAGCCCAGGAAACTCCAGCTCTGCTCCCTTGGGCCTCGAGTTACTCTGAGCTCAGCATCCCTGGGTGTGATGCAGATAAGAGCTCCTTCTATTCCCTCGGAGATCCTTGGAGGGCTGAGTCCCGGGAAGAGCCACGTAAAGACACACTTATCCACCTCAGTGGTGTGCTGTCCTCGGAAGCCCAGCGGGTGTATCTGGGTGTTCAGCCCTCATCCAGGTTTAAGTGGGCAGGGTTTGTTAGGCCCTTGTGCTGAGCACTGTGTTTTCCCTCTTGCCACGTCACTTTCAATGGGGGTACCCATGGCCAGAGGTACCATAGCCGAGACCACTCACCCCTCTGCCCACTCTGCCGGCCCTTCTGCCCCAGGATATGGGGGTACTGGGACTCAGGAAGCCTGGAGAGCGCTCACTGCTCCCTAGCCCCTCTACCCCAAGCCCCCAAGCTCCCTTGGGGCCTCACTTTCATCATGTGCCTGGAGGGCTGGTCACCTTCTTTGGGACTATGGGCACGAAGGGCAGAAATGGAACCTTAGTGGTGTAGGTGCTGCCGCCACACAAGGGCAAGAGCTGTCCTGCCAAGCCCGAGGCCCTGAGGTCTCAAGGAGGCCTTGGAGGAGAACACGGATTTCCAAGGCTTTCCTAAGCAGAGCAAGAGGCTCTTCTGCTCATCTCAGTGTGTGAAGCGGGGAGGGTGAAAGAGCCCTGTGTCCGTTTGTCACCACCGGTGTTTAGTCCACCGTGCATCATCCAAACCTTTGGATGCACATCTTTGTAAAATACCTGATTCCCTCAAACTTCTCTCTCTCCCTTAACCAGGGGGCATTGCTGAGTTTTACATGCGTAGTTGAGGTTCCAGCAAGGACTTGTATCTCCCCTCAGATTGTCCCAAGGTCACACCCACCTACCCCCACCCCAGCTGTGTTACCCTTCCCACTCACTGAACTCCATGCCCTGTCCCTCCCCTGCAGCTGTCCCTCCTGTCGGCTAGGGACTTGCTAGGTCCACTCCTGCCATTGATGGTCTCCCCTCCCCCCAAACGCCTCCCCTTTCCTGTACCAAAGTCCTACTAGTCCCTCAGAGCCCACACTAACTCCGCTCCCTGAGTGCCACGCCACAGTTCTCTAGACTGACCTCTGCAATGTGGAGGCCCCTGTCTCCTCACAACTGTCCCTCCAGCCTCGTCACTAGAAAGTGACTCCAGAGAATGATGGGTTCCTTTAGGGCTGGCAGGGGGCAGGGCTTGGAGAGGCTTTCTCCCACGTCTGGAATGTCCGAACTCAAGATGGAAACAGAGATAGCAAGACAGGAGCCTGGGGCTGATTCTTCAGTGTGAACATGATTTTTTTTTCTCTATACCCAAGGACAGAAAAAGTGTCAAGAGATCTGCCTGGGGAGTAGTCTTTCCCAACCTCCCTTCACCACCACCACAGCCTGGCTCACAGAACTTGGGCTATGTGAAGAACCAGGCCGTGACCTCTGAGCACTGATCTCCTTCATGCCAATACTGCCCCTACTCTTATCTTGGACAAGACAATGAGCCATTCCTCAATCTTCTTCTCTGTGACATTATGTCTCCCTACCTTCCCCACAGAAGATGCTCTAAGGATAGATGCGAAGCACACTGAACAAGACAAGGTTGATCCATTCTAGTCTGTCTTTTTTTAATTATTTATTATTTCATTTTTTTTAAAGGGATGGGGTAGGGGGGACCCAGGCAGACAATGCCGGAAGAAGATGCTTCCGGGGAACAGGAGCAGCAAGAAATTTTCCAGTTCCTTCCCCTCGAGGGGAGTCCCAACAGCAAGACACTCCCCTGTCCCCAAAGGCCCGGTCAAACACCATCGCCACATCCAGACTGTGAGTGCACACTTGCACGTGCCTGCGGACCACCAACAGCTGTCCCTGGGGTGAAGCGCTCGGGCCGTCTGCAGCAGGTGGGCCCTGAAAGCACCAGGAGGAAAGCAGACACAGGGCTCCCCAGCCTCTTGAGGAGATGCAGGGGTGAAGTCTGACTTTGTCCACCGGAAACTGAAGCACTTGGAGAAAGGCTGAGCAGGGTCCAGGGAGGCTGACTAGAAAACCATCCCCATCTAAAGGCAGGGCTGTCGCCAGGCCAACGGTCTGGCTGAGTTGCGCACAGGTTACTAGGGGAGGGGAGTCCTGCCCTGCATACCTAAAGCAACATCTCAGCAGCCACCTGCTGGGGCACGCCCCACCTGCCTTGGCATTCACAACATGTGTTCAAACACTCCCAGGGGCTTCCATGTCTAACCCCTCCACATACCGCTTTCTCCAGGTGTTGTCTTTATCCAGTCCTGTTACATGTGTGTACACACACACACACACACACACACACACACACACACACACATACACACACCCCAGGCTTCTACAAGCCCCTCTTCTCAGCCTCCTGATTCAACCTAGCCCACAGGGACATCATCTTGTGTGGCTCTCTAATGGTTCACAGGTACCTGTCAACTACATGCTGGCTCTACATACAATTTTAAAATGTATTTTCTGGTTCCCCACAGAACGCTCACAGAGAGAAGGAAACACATGGACTCTTTAGTCACAGAAGCCTTAGGTTTGAATCTGTGCATTTTGCTTCCACGCTGTACTCCCAGCCATCGCACAGACCTTCACAGCCAGCGTTGGCACACAAATTGCTCCCTGACTCCCTAAAACAGAACAATCCCCATAAAGTTACCCTAAAAAAGCAGAACTATACTGCCCCAGAACAGAGCTCATGTGGCTTCATTTATATGACCAATGGGGACACTAACAAAGCCCAGGCCAGGTTTTGATGAAGGTGACATGTGTACCCCTGACTCATAAGAAAGCTGGGGGAACTTGTGGGCATCTTCACTCTCCTGGGTCTCACAACCAGTCCTTGACCTGGGAATTTGGGGTTCCCACTCCATAACTACAGGTGTTCAGGGTGGTGACATCGGCAGAGGGTAGAGGAAGGAAGGGAAGAAGGGAAGGGTAGATATGTGTTGTGGTGGTTTGACTGAGAATACCTCCACAGGCTCATATGTTTGAGTACTTGGCCCCCAGTTGACAGAACTGATTGGGAAGGATTAGGAGGTGTGGCCTTGTTAGAGTGAGTCACTGAGGGTGGGCTTTGAGGTTTCAGAAGACTCGTAGCATTCCCAGCTTCTCTCTCTACCTTACAGTTGAGTGTGGATCAAGGTGTGAGCTCTAGACTGTTCCGTTGCCCTGCCATCATGGACTCTAACTCTCTGAGACCATACGCCAAGTTCAATGCTTCTCTTTATAAGTTTCCTGGGTCATCATGTTTTACCACAGCCATAGAAAAATAGCTACAATAAAAGTGGATCCCAAGGAGTGGGCTACTGCTGTGACAGACCTGACTGTTCTCTTTTCTGGAGGAATATGCAAGACTTTGGGTAACAAAGCAGTTGAGTGCTGTAAGTGGGCCATCCTGGGCCATCCTGGAGGGAGCTTGGAAGACAGTGGTGCTGAGCGCCATGTGGATCATGCAGGCCCAGCTCAAGAGGTTTCAGAGGGGAACAACATCAGCTACTGGACTAGAGACATTGTTTGTGATATTTTCTCAAAGAATGTGACTGTTTTCTCTCCTTGTCCTAAGAATTTGCCTGAGGCTAAGCTGAAAAGTAATGGATTCATTTCATTGGTAGAGTAGGTTTCAAGACAGCCAAATACTGATGTCACATGGATATCAGCAATCACTCTTATGCAGGTTTATGGCAAAGAGGAGAAAACGAGGCAAAGAGAAATACAAGTGTACAGTCTGAAAAGAAAAAAGCTCCAGGAAATTGAAGAGCCAAGACTTGAGCCAAAAGAGATGAGGAGAGGACTAATCCTAAGTGGAATAAAGAGAGGGACACCCTCAGGGAAAGACCCCAACCAGCTCAGATTCCAACTTGTGAAAGGAAAAGGCCTAAGAATTGTCTGCCCCCCAAAAGCAACAACAAAGGAAAGTGGCTTCAGATGTGATTTGAGGGGACCAGGCTGCATCCCAAGCAGGCAGCTGAGCGTAGCAGTGTTGTGTATGTGGTTCTGGCTTTAAAGTCAAGGATACACAAGTACACAAGGGATTGTGAAATCTCCCTCTGCTGTTAAGGAGAGCTGCTGAGGCCAGAGTAGTGTGTGGCAGAGTAGTCCTTGCATAGAGGCCCTGAGAGGTTATTGTGTGAAGCTGGATTGTGCTGGAGGCCCCATAATGTTAGAGGTGTCAGAGCCATGGGCTATCTGCCAGGAAGAGCTACACTTAGAGAGTTAAACCCAAGAGAGAGATGTCAGCAAAGCCAGAAGGGCAGAGCCATCAAAGCCCTCTGACATCAGACTCGGAACTACAGGATTTGGAGTGTACTCTACTGAGCTTCAGTCTCTCTGTGGTTCAGCATTTCCTCAATATGCCCCTGTTCCTTCCTCCCTTTTGGGATGGTAATATACATTCTGTGCCATTGTATGTTGGAAGTATATAATTTGCTTTCTTATTTTATAGGGGATTGCAGTTAACAGATTGCCTGGAATCTCAGAAGAAACTTTGGACTTTTCAACAGTGTTAAGACTGTAGATGGTTATGGGGGCTTTTGAAGTTGGACTAAATGCATTTTGTATTATGAGATGACCACAAGCCAATAAAGGCCAGGGAGTAGAATGTGATGGTTTGAATGAGGATGGCTCCCGTAGGTTCCTATATTTGAACACTTGTCCCAAATTGATGGGACTATTTTGGAAGAATTAAAAGATGTGGCCTTGTTGGAGGAGGTGTGTCACTGAGGGAAGATTTGGAGTTTCAAACGACTCATGTGATTCCCCAAGTCTCTCCGTGCCTAGTAGTTGATTGTGAATCAAGAGGTAAGCTGCTCCTTCCCTCCACCGTCATGGATTCTAACCCTCTGAAACTGTAAGCCAAATTAAATGCTTTCTTTTATAAGTTGCTTCAGTGGTGCTGTTTTATCAGAGCAATAGAAAAGTAACTAAGAGGTGGGGAAAGAGTTAAATGCTTTATCAGACACATTTTGTTCTCTATTTAGGTCTCTGGAACCCAAGTCTATCTCTCCTAACAGAAGTATATATGCTCAATCTCTATCTCAAAGGATGAACCCACTTAGTGAATTCTAATAGATTTATCACAGAGAGGATTCTCTCATCATCACAGGTTCTAGAGATTCAAAGCAGCAAGCAAGGTCCAGATCACACCACTGTCAGTGTGCATCAGAATGGCCACATAGGTTCTCAAGTGCAACCTTACAGATTCTAATCCAGTAACTCTGAGGAGAGGCCCAGAAATCCACCTGTTTAACAAGCTCTACAAATGGGAGTGCTGCCTAGGAGACGACATCTAGGGACCCACTGGTCTCAGGTAATGGTTCTCAAGCATAACTGGGCAACAAAACCATGTACCAAGTAGTTAAAGGTATAGATATCTCAGTAGGAATAAAGTGAAAACACCTTTTCCCAAGAAGCCCCAGGAAAAGGTGACATTTGAGCTGGGTATCAAATAAAAAGGAAGGGTTTGATTGGTGGAAAAGTTGGAAAGGGGCTGTAGAAGACAGAACACCAAGTTCATAGAAAGGCAAGATTTTGCAAAAGTAACTGGCCTTGTGAGAGACTGGACATGGGTAGAGGATGGAGGGATGCAGGAAAAGGAAATACACACCCGTCCCTAACCTGGACTAGATTAGCCGAAGTCAAATAGTTTCTTGCTTTTAATCATTGAATAGAATGCATGAGAACTAGCCTCTAACCCCATATCCAGGGGGATTAGAGTATGATCTTCACCATAGTACAAAGCCACAAGTTGCGGGTAGAGTAGCCTAAACCAGTTTGGTAAAGTATGTTGCTGAGGGTCATACAACTTTCTCCTTAACAGTTTTATGCAGTGTGGGCTTAAGGCCTATATACAGGCCCATCTTTTCTCTGAACAATCTGATTATGAGGGTACCAAGAAATGGCTCAACAAACCTATCTATCGTTCAGTAACCAACTCTCAGGTCAAGGTCTTAGCCCAAATGAGTAGACTGGAGCTTATTTCCTCTCTTCTAAGCAGAAGTCTGCTGCCTGCCAGGCCACTGCTATGGACAAACCGTCCCCATGCATGCAGTCCTGCAACTGGAGCTCAGATCCCAGGGTCACCTGTAAAAACTCCAAATTGTTGAATTTTAAGGCAGACAGAAACATCAGGGGTCATCTGGTCTATCCGACATCTGGGAAGCAGATATGGGAGTCAGGATAGAAGAAGCAGGGTAGAGCTAGCTGATTGAGAAGCTAAACCTCCTAAAGGGTCCTTGACAAAACTGCCAAACTCTGTCATTGGAATAAAGCAAAAACAAAAACAAAAACAACTCATGTCCCCCAGCAGATAGGCTGCCTGGCAGGAGCCTTTCATCCGCTCAGTCTGTGTCTTTCTGTTGTTTGCTTTAGAAGACTCAGAATGTTTTGCTTGGTCACTTCCTTCCTTTTCCTTGGAAGTTAAGTATATGATGAATTTCCTCTTGGTGAGAATCCCAGAAGTGCGACCGGCCTGGGCCCCAAGCCAGTGTCAGGAGACCTCTTATTTCCAGCAGGACACGGGATCTTTTTCCAGGCTTGGATCTTCCCGCCTGGAGACAGGTGTGTTTGCTAATGCTTCCCGCGCCCAGTGCTGGATTCGGAGTGGGCACGGGTGACCGAGCGGGTGAATGGACAGCTAGGTGAGTGGAGCTGAACTCGCTGTGGATACTGAGCATCCCTGACACAAGCTGCCCCAGGTTCACTGGCGAGCACTTGCACACTCTATATCTAAATGCTGTGGGATGTCCTTCTGTATGCTGTGACTATGTGCTGCTCTCATTGGTTGATAAATAAAGCTGATTTGGCCTATAGCCAGGCAGAATAAGGCTAGGCGGGAAAGCCAAACGGAGATACAGGGAGAAGAAGGGTGGAGTCAGGAGACACCAGCCAGCCAACCAATGAGGAAGCAAGACTTGTAGAAAATGAGGTAGCAAGCCACGAACTATGTGGCAAAACATAGATAAAAATTACGGGGTTAATTTAAGTGTAAGAGTTAGTTAGTAATATGCCTAAGCTAATAGGTCAAACATTTTGTAATTAATATTAAGCCTCTGAGTGATTATTTAGAAATGGCTGCGGGACAAGGCAGGGTAGAAAAACTTCCATCTACATATGATGCCCAACATGGGGCTCAAACCCTGAGATGAAGCGTCTCATGATCTACTGACAGAGCATTTGGGGGTTTTCCTTTGTCCAACAAGAGGAGCCTAGCTGAGTCACTGTCCTTTTGAGTGGCTTCGATATCGCTCTGCAGGGTTCCTAGTAACACTAAACCCTGGGCCACGAGGACGATATCTAGAACAGAAACCCAGGATTTAGTAGAGCAGCCCAAAGCTCCTGTGACCTGCCGGGCCTCCACAGCACTCTGCTCCACAACCCACTCCTTTACGTCAAGCCTCTTGAGAGAGGTTTCTTAGGAGCTGGCGTGTAAACCCTGCATGTAAAAACCTGATGGGGAAAACTGGCTTTCCCAATAATTTATTCCAGCGTCTACTGGGCCCAGGCCGTAGCCTCTGGAGAGAAGCTGCTGTTTGCCCCTAATCTGTTTCCTTATCTTGGACTTGCCTCCAAGCAAACCTAGGGCATCCCCGTGGCACCCCCCTCATGAGTGGGAGCTGGGAGCAGGAGGGAGTACCTTTAGCAAGCCAACCACGGTCAAATTCGAGCTCCGTTTTGCTTGCAATCTGGAAATGCCTTTGAAATCCTTCAGGGACACAAATGAGCTATTATCTTCAATGCTGCTCTATTTCTAATTTCTTTAAGTGGGGAAACGGGGCATGAAGTAGATAATAGGATCATGGAAATTTGAGCTAAAAGGGATCTTCAAAAGCGTATCACACAGCCCCCTCTCCTGCTAGTGCAGAAATCTGAGGACTGGGGAGGGACAGAGAGTATCACCCAGGGGCACACAAACAGCAGAGAAGAGGGTGACTGGTCTCTGGTGTCTCTAGCTTGTACTTGAAGAGGAGATGGTCTTGACTCTGTATAAGAAGGACTCTTCTACAGAGAGCCAGCTTGTTGGCTTGTTTCTCCCTCATTCTATGATCATGTGTGCGTAATGATAATACTGAGAATAGCATTAACAGAGATCAAAGGGGCTGAAATGGAGTGAGCATGACAATATTTGGAAAGGTCCATAAGAAACCTTGGAGGGCAGTTAGCTAGCCCTGGGGAGGAAGAAGTGTTGCTTGTACACAGCACCCATCCTGAGGATATTGTCCTATGTGCCTATAATTCCCAGTCAAATCTTAATGTGTACATACATAACATATACATGATATGCACATACTACACATGCAGTGCCTTCTATGCCATTTTAAATGTAAGCATTTTAATACATTTCTTGTTCTTCTTAGAAAAGCAACTCTACAAGGATTGGATTGAAATTTCATTCTAGAGAGCGTGGCTAAGTGATGTTTTAACATCTGGAGCTGGAAGGAAGTGTCCAGTTCAGAGCACCTGGAAGCCAACCTCTGATCCAAGCAGACCAGAGGCAATGGGATGGGAGGGGAAGAAAAGCTTTGCAGTTCACATCAGGAAAAAGACATCCACACACCACCTTTGTCACCAGCTGGTGGCAAGAACTTGGGTAAGCTGGTCCTCTTCTCAACAGTGTTCCATCTACCCTGTGCTTCTCTGAGAAGCCAACTGAAGGCTCAATCCCACCTCCAGATGCAGGATTCCATGGCAACCCCTTAGAAAGTGACAACAAAGAGGCCCGTTTTGGAGTTAAGGCCCTGCTCTTCCAAAGCTCTGTAATCAGGGGGTCCCCAGGAACAGTCAAGGCTGGACATACATGGACTTCCCCTACAGAGTGAGCCTTGTGACTGTTCTGGTATTCCCAGAGATCCCTACACCTGCTTTGTGGCCCAAGGGAGCCGGAGAAGGCTAGGCGACTCTTCCACAGCAGCCGAGCCTCTTTCCTCCAGCGACACTGACAACTTCCCTAATACAATAGGGGCTTTTTCCTGGTCCTGCCTGGCCCTGCACTCTCTCTCCTACAAAAAGGGGGAAGGAAGAAAGGAGGGATGAGTTGGAAAACTGGGATTGCTCTGGAAATACCTTTGAGAAAAAGATACAACCCACTTGGGTTTCAAGAGTGTGTTTGTACTGAGAGGTTCCGGATCCCAACTGCATTTTCCTTGGGAACCCTAAGTTCCCAGGGCAGTCTGCAGACATACGAACACTGCTTTTTCTGACATCCTCGGTGAGCCCCTGTAGAGACCGTTCTCTGTGTTGTTCTGTGGTGGGTAGCCACAAACACATCAGTCCTCCTGCTCATGTCCCAGCAGCAGAGAACCTCACAACACCCTCAGGAAAGAATTCAGTCTCCTGCAGAAGAGGCTGTTCTTGCACGATCCACATGAGTGTGTAATATCCTGGCTTGAGCCACTGACAAAGAGTCAGTGGACTCTTGATGCATCTCCAGCTAATCTGGACCTAGGGCACCATTTGTCAGCTGAAGTACTAAACCACTGACTGTGGTAGAGGTTTTGGGTTTCCTCCAACATGCTTCTTCTCCTCCTTCCATCATAATAGGCACATAAATATCTTAGGTAAAGATGTTTTCCCAGCTGCTCTTGCAGCTCACTGTGACTGAAACCTGTCCTTTAGGATTTAGGGGGAAATGGAAATGGTACTTACACTTTCTAGGAAATGCCTCATTTCTGAAGATATTCTCTTCTCTTGGCTGGAGAATTTATAAATCTAACAACTGCAGCTCTAGCAGCCATCTTGGTCATGAGTGGCTTTGGGAGTGGATGTTATAAATAGCAGAGCTGACCACAGGAGTAGAGGAATCCTAAGTGTCTGACAATGTGGATGATCACACCAGTACCAGATTTCTACCTACAAACTTTTCCCTACATACATGAGTAAAATAAGATAATTTCTAACCAAACAGAATTATTAGGTGCTAATGCTTCTGGATGGAATACCTCTATATTCTCTGATGTCAGCTCTCACATTGTCCTTGCTCCAGACCCTAGTCTGGGCAAAGAGGCCAGTAGCTCCAGCCGCCCAGCTATTACACCCTCTGCTGAGAACTGTTTGGCCACCATTAGACTGCTAATGTCACTTTACCTCCAGGTCCCTCTTAAGTGAGGACTACTTAATACTCCCCTCCCTTCTGACCCCTCCTCCCCAGAGTTGCCCACGCTCCCACTTTGCAGAGTTCCATCACTTTGTAAACTGCTTACCTAAGACTCACCTTTCCTAGCAGGCTGACCATAACCCATGTAGGCAGGGAGCAGCCAGGCTTGGCCACCCGGCATCAGTCCCTGGGCCAAAAGTCGGATGGTAGCACGAAACTGCCACTACACACTGCCAGCTTCTCATAGCTGTCGGCTCTTTCATGTAAGCCTTGGGTGGATCTTCCTGCCTCCACTTCACAGATGATAACCGAAACTCAGGAAGGGACCCAGGACTTGCCCATGATCAGTACCAGGACTGGAGCCCACAGTGGGATAGATACAGGGGTAGGGGCACTGGAGCTGTGCTGGGACAAGAATAGGGAGCAGGGTGATTGATATCTTTCAATGTGTTGTGGTCTTTAGGTCAAAAGCAGAGTTCTGTGGGCATGCTTGGAGCAGGGGCCATCAGTGTTGTGATGAGAGGGGTCTCATTCACCCAGGTTTCTCCTCAGACACACAAAAAGAAAAGGAAATGGAAGAGAAATAGATCTGTACAAGAACAAGGGAAGAAAGGGACAGTCCTGGGTGTTCGGAGAATGTCAAGGGCCAGAGGCTCTGGGCTTGGGTAAAATATGTCAGCTCATCCAACAGTCCAGATTACAGTCATTCTTTTTTCTCTTTAGCCACCATACCTGAAGTCCAGGCACTGGGAAAGGTCACAGAAGCGTGTGCATGTGCACACACACACACACACACACACACAAAACACATCACGATGCAGGATGGGCTGCAGACTCCTAAGTTCTGTGACCTCACTGTCCTTGCCTTACAGATCTAGCAGGCAGCTCTGAGGGGACCAGGAGCTTGCCCCTGTGGTGTGTGAACTTTGTGCATTCCTAATTCTATTTGATTCATTCATATTCACTCTGCTCACCATCATCCTGTGTTGCTGAGCTATCCAACACTATAGGGGTTCCCATTCCTGGAGACTACTGGGACCCAAACCCCCTCTGCTGAGTCCTCATTGTCTTCATATGCTGCCTCACATTCAAGTCTGCACAATTTATCCTTGTGGGTTGAGCTGTATAGCCCCCAAAATGGTATGTTGAAGTCCTAGGCCAAAGCCCGTGAATGGGAACTTCTTTGGAAATAAAATCTTTGCAGATGGAATCAGTTAAGGTGAGATCCTAATAATGAATGTATCATACAACCTATAGAGACCCCGAGACACACAGAGAAAACACAGGTGATAACAGAGGTAGAGATGGAAGTGTTGTGTGCACAGGCCAAGGGACCCAAGGACTGTCAGCATCATCAGACTGAGGGACACTGAAGGAGTCTCCCTTGGCTTGAAAAGAAGCAGAGCCTGCTGGCCCCTTGATAATCTCCAGGACTGGGAGAAATCTCTGTTGTTTTAAGGCACAGCTTACAGCACTTTGTCACAATGGCCACACACATGCACACGCACACACACACACACAGAACAATCTTTACTGTGGATGATGAATGTCTTCCTTCCCACTTTGATAGTGGCACCCGACAAGCATCAGGAGGAGTCTCGCTCCTCATGTACCCCAGGCTTCAAGCCCAGTGCCCTTGAACGAGAGTAAATAAAGGACTGACGGCTTAACAGATGACCCTGAGGCCTCCAAAGTTCCCTCACAATTACAAGGGATTCTGGGAAGGTCAGGAAATATATCCTGACTGCCTCCTCCTCCAGCATAGCCTCCAAAAATAGGTCATCCTTTCTAAAACATGTTCACATGAACATGTCTCTCTGCGGATCATGGGCTTGCTGTCGCTTCCAGGAGGCTAAGCTCTGCTAAACTTTGTGCCATGCCTCATGCTGGGCTGAGTACTCAATAAAGAGGGCTGACAAGCTGTCACCTCTGGGAAAGGAGCCGAGAGGGTAAGGGGATCGGAGGGGACAGGAGCTAGCCAAAGCCCACTGTCCCAGTCAGGACCGCAGCTGGAGCCGAGTGCTACTTCCCTGAGGCTCTGCTGCCCTGGAGGACACCGCACACCCTCGCCTGTCACCTGTACCAGGATTAGAAGTGACCAAGGTCTAGACTTAGGAGGCAGGACATGGAGAGGGGCCACATAGGGAAAAAAAAAGCCCATGACAAGGACTTGGAGAAGGAGAGGCTAGACCCTCTTAGACCTCCGTGGCCAGTGTCTTGGACTGGACTCATAGAGGCTTCACGGGGTCTGACTCTGTGTGTGTTCAGGGTGACCATTGCTGTCCTTCATATTGACTCTTGGGGATTGAGTTCCAGGATCCTCTTCAGATTCCCAACCCCCAACGATGGTCAAGTCCCTGTGTAAAGTGGCATGGTATTGGTATATAACTCATGCACATCCTCTCGTGTGCCTTAAATCCCTTCTTGATTATAATAGCAATAAATACAAATTTGCTGTGTAAGCAGTTGCTCAGTTGCATTGTTCAGGGAACAGTGACAAGAAATAAACGTCTGTCTGTGTTCAGTACAGAAACAATATATTTTCCAGGTCTTTTCTGTCGACAGAAATGAGTATGGAGAGGGAACCAACTGGTATGGAAGGCTGACCATACTGCCTTCTGAAGTGTCCAGTCTATTCACATAATGTCACACTCCGACAGGACCCAAGGCTCTTTGTTGATGTCCACAGGGCTCCCTTTTCCACTGCCTGAAACTCGGGGGCTCTGTCAAACATAACATGGAGGAGTAAGACCTGGTCCTGCATGTCAAACAAGGCAAGCGTCTCTCTCCACCTCCTCACTGGAATCACATCCCCCTTTCCTGTGCCATTTTGCATGGTGGCACAAGTGTCCTCTAAAAGGCCACTGACCTGTCTACCGTTTAGGGCAAGCTCCATAAAGTCGGCACTGTTCACTGCTGTATCCTCAGCACTAGAACACGCGAGGAAGGAGGCAGAGGCTGCAATCGATATTTGAAGAATGTGTGAGTGAGTGAGTGAGTGAGTGAGTGAGTATGTGAGTGAAAGTGTGTGAGTGTGTGAGTGTGTGAGTGAGATAATGTGTGAGTGTGTGAGTGAGTATTAGAGTGTGTGAGTGAGTGTGTGAGTGAGTGAGTGAGTGTGTGAGTGAGAGAATGTGTGAGTGTGTGAGCATGAGAGTGTGAGTGAGTGAGTGAGTGTATGAGTGAGTGAGTGTGTGAGTATGTGAGTGTATGAATGTGAGTGTGTGAGTGAGAGTGAGTGAGTGAGTAAGTGTGTGAGTGTGTGAGTGAGAGAACGTGTGAGTGTTTGAGTGAGAGAATGTGTGAGTGTGTGAGTGAGTATGAGAGTGTGTGAGTGAGTGAGTGAGTGTGGAGAATGTGTGAGTGAGTGTATGAGTGAGTGTGAATGAGTGAGTGAGTGAGTGAGTGAGTGAGCGAGTGAGTGAGTGAGCGAGTGAATGCTTGGGCATTCATAAGGCATTATCTTTTTCAGCTTCTGCATAGTTCCTGGCAGAGTTGGGCCTCAGTAAACACCTTAGTAATAAATAAAAACAATAGTAAGAGTGATGGAAGTTTGGACCATGGTCCAGTACTGGTTAAGCTATAGTGGTGGCTAAGTGGCCCAGAGCTAAGGGCCACTGAAATTCTGCCAAGGGAGAATCAGACTAGTGCCTGGCCCAGCAGCTCTGTCCCTCAACTCAGTGCAGAGCCCTCCTATGTGGTCTCAGCCGTTGTTATCATCATCTATGGTGGTCACACCCAGTGTGGTAACACCACTCCAGATGTTTAGGTGGAACTGTCCTGCAGGCACAGGGAGCCGTGCAAGGCTTTGGTGGTGTGTGCAGAACTGAGTTTGGGAAAGGTCAAGGGCAACCGAACACCTGAGGAGTAGAAATGGAGGAGGCAGCCAGGGAACTAGGGGACAACAGGGACCTAAGAGACATTCCAAGATACTTAGAGGCCATGGTTGCTGGGGGAACAAGAAAAGGAGAGGGCAGCATCCTTTTGGATCATCTGACTTCATCCAGGCACAGGTAGGAGACATGGTGACCAGTGTGTGGAGAGGAGGGCTGAAGTTAGTGCTTTTCCTGGAATAGTAATTCTGGGGTATGTGTGTCCTCTTCAAGCCTCCTTAACAATGCGTGTCTTCTGAGATCCTCCTTAGGGGCTATACGGTAAAGAAGAAAGAGGGTGTGCATCCCTGAGCCAGCATGAACCCCTGGGCCATGAGAGGGGAGAGACAGTCCCTCTGAGGGACTCTAGAACTTGCCCTCCCAGCCCTCTGACTTCTGGCCTACTTGGATGTGTTCATCCCTCCAAGAGTTAAAAAATTACACGCATCACGAGCATTGACGGAGGAAAATGACTATGGTGAGACAGAAACCTACGTCTTAAAACCCACACACGTGGCCACATTTGTTTGAGGATTCTGTGGATTTGTGGTCTCCAAAGCTTTGTGTATGGAGGAGTCCATAACGAAAGAATGTCAAATGGCACCAACCCTACAAGGCCCTCCGTTTCACCATTTCTCTACGAGCCCCTGAAAGACTTTCAGGGGGACACTAAACTAGGGTACACCATCATTAGAGACCATCGTCCAGTTTCTAAGATGTGAAGTGTGAAAGTGTGTGTTCTTTAGAATCATATGAGTGTAGCCGCTAACAGAATGGAATATTCTTTGAAAAACCCCAAAGAGGACCAGGAGAGATCCAGGAAGTAGTCTTCTAACTGACATCAAGTCTCTCGTAAGGGTTTTTCCTATGGCGTCTACAAGATGGAAGAACACACCACCATCCTGCCAATACCACCAATGGCTTGAGGAATCACGTGTCCCGCTGTGCTTCCTGATTGTTACAGGTTCTGTGTTATGGTTTGGCTACCAAGTGCCCCACCCCCACCCCACAGAGCCCATGTGTTGGAGGCTTGGTTCCTAGATGGTGCTACTGAGAAGCGAGGACGGCAAGAGTGCTAACTTTACTAAGTTAATCCATTGACAGCTTTACTCCTGAATGGGATACTGGGAGGTGGGGCCTGCTTGGAGGAATGTTCGTGAAGGCTCTGTTCTGCCCAGGCCCCTTCCTGATTCTCCCTCTGCTTCTGAGGTGTGCCATGCCTATCCACCAGGATGTCTCACTTCATTGTAGCCCTGAAACAACAGAGCCGGCCCAGCACTGAATGATCTCGCCTCCTTTCCGTTCTTTCTCAGCTGTTTATCACAGTCATAAAAGCTAACTCATATAGTGAGGACCCTTAGCTTCATTATCTGGGAGAAGGGATTGTCCCAGACAGCTTGTGGGTTACACCAGCTCCTTCACCCTAACCCTGGAAACTGTGTCTGCATTGTCCACACTCACCCTTCAGCACGCACCAGTGAGTTTTGGAGCTGGCATCTGAGCCTAGGCTCCCAATTCCTGACCCTGAAATAACTCACCACCACCACCACCACTACCACCACCACCACCTCTACGATCTCCACTATCTCCACCACACCTCCACCATCATCACCACCTCCTCCTCCATCACCTCCACCACGGCCTCCCCTCCAGAGGCTGCTCTCTTCTACCTATGGTACTTCTGCTGATGTATATGCCCCTCTCTGAACCACAGCATGGGGGAAAAACAACAAAATAGAAGCATCTGTAGTTGTGAGCAGAAGGGAAGAGAGAGTGACTGAGATTCCTGCTCTTCTGGGTCCGTCTCTGCCGAGGGACCTTGGTCAAGTCCCTTCCCCTCCTATAAGATGAAGAAGGGTAAGTGGGATCAAATAGGTCCCTTCCCAGTCTACAGACCCTTCAAGCTACGTTCTGGTGGACTAGGAGACAGAGTGATCTGGGACCCATGCAAGCCACCTCACCCAGAGGCCCTGGTTGCTCTTCCAGCCTCCAGGCCCAAGTGTCTGGACTCTCACCATGGGCCTCTGGTGTCCATTTGTCTCTTCCCAAGAGCAGTCTCATTCCCTCAAAAGAGAGAAGAGCTGGGCAGGAGTGGAGGGTAGTGGACACAGCCAGAGTCCTGGCTGTCCCTGTCAGCTGCCGTGTGCTGGGTCTGTTGCTCTTCTCTCTGGCTCACAGTTCACATGGAGCGCAGTGGCAGTGAGGCCAGGGGCCACGAGCAGGCTAACACCGAGTCCCATCAACTAGTTAAAAACAAAGTGGATCCCATTTCATTTTCTCAGCAGCTGGCTTGGGAGCCTTCAGGCCTTGGCTTTCACTGAAGAGCCTGACCCAGAGCCCAGACACTGTGCCAGCACGTCCTATGGACTCTCAAGGAATGCCTCCATCAACCCAAGGGAAATGTCACAATTCCATTCCACTCCTCAGATGAGAAACTGGGGCACTGGGAGTTGCTTTGATGAGGACTGTGGTGTTTTGATGAGAATGACCCCCCCAGAGCCACATAGATTTGAATGGTTGGTCCCCATTTGGTGGAACTGTTTGGGAAGGATTAGGAGGTCTGGCACTGTCGAAATAGGTGTGTTACGGGGGGTGGGGTGGACTTTGAGGTTTCAAAAGCCCACACCAGTTAGCTATGTGTCTCTCCCACCCCCACCACCGCCTAGTACCTGTGGATCAGGATATCAGCTCTCAACACCCGCTCCAGGCCCAGGATGCCAGACTGCCTGTTGCCAAGCTCCCTACCATGATCATAGGCTCTGACGCTCTAGAACCACGAGCCCAAATAAACTCTCTTATAAATTTTTTTAGTCATGGTGTCTCTTCACAGCAATAGAAAAGTCACTAACACAAGGGTCTATTTATACTGACCCTGGGCTAGCACCTCACAATGGCCATCTTATGTGTTGCTCGGCTCTACAGAGTCACCTCCACAGACCAAGCCTTACTGGAGGCAGGCGTGAAGGAGCCTGCATTCTCCTGAGAAAGATCTAGACTCTGAAGCCAGGGTGATGATTGGAGAATGGAGGAAAGTTTTGCATTTTATTTTAGCCAGCTTCCAGATGACTTGCACAGAATGTAGGTTCAAGGAAGTGAAATTTCCCAGTCCGATGACACCCTCCCTAGGGTCTCTCCCCCAGCATAGATGGCTGAGTATCCCTGCCTGCCCTGCTCTGCCTGCCGAGCAGTCCACTTTCCAGGACTTCTCCTTGGCACCTGAGCGCTGGGGCATGCCCAGCAGGAGCTCCCGCCCTCTGGTCTCAGTGGTACCAGTGTCTGCCATGATTTATGGCTGAGACTCCCACACATACTCCGGGTAGAGGGACCTGGAGGGCTGTTCACAAATTAAACCCAGTCCTCCTCTCCTCCCAGGTAATGGGTATATCTGATGATGGAAGAGCTTATAAACAGCTATCGTCAAATTAATCTCGGTGTTGGAGAAATCATAGTGGCCATAAAGAAGACTGAGTGTGTCTGGCTCGCCAGCTTGTTAGGACACTTCATAAAACAAGGCAGAAGCATTAATAACATTCTGTCTCTTCTGCTCCACAGCTGGGGTAGCAGAGGGGAGTGGCCACCTCAGCCGGGGTCAGTTCCAACGCCTGGGGCAACGGGGGAAACACTAGTAATCGTTTCACTTCCATAGAATGTGCCCACGCCTGATGCTCAGATCTTAGGACCGGGGCCACAAGACATGATAACTCGTCCTGATGCCCCTTACATGCTCTCTGCACCTCAGTGCCTCTTTTCTCTCACTCCCTGCTGACTGGACCTCTGTCCCAGCTCAAGATCCACCTCCTCCTGGATGCCCTCCCAGGCCACTCCCCTTGGGATGTCTGCTTTACCCATAATGATAAAGACCACACCAAGTTAGCAGGAATAGCATCCTCAGCGGTGGGGCCTCACCTCTCCACCTGTGCTTCACAAGGGTCGTGGAGGCAGCAGAACCCTGAGGACAGTCATAAATCGGTGTGTAGGTCCAAGTTCTGAGGCTGGCCTGGGCACGTTAGCACAGTCAGTATGGCTGGGTCTGGAGATGAACCTGGCTAATGACCTTTGCCTCTCTGTTGGGATAGTTATCTTGGGAATTTGGTGATGGCATGGTAGAGGGTATCTCAGGGCACAGTGGACAGGTGGAAGAAAAGAAGGCAAAAAAAAAAATGGCAAGACATTGAAGCTTGAATTCCTGTGAATAATGTTTATGTGTGTGCGTACATACTCAAGCAGTAAGTGCTAAATGTGCAGGGCCCAAATGAGCAGGGTTCGAGACCTTACACAAAAGATCCTCCTTCTTCATCCATGGGAAGTCACAGAAAACGGCCAGCTGTCAGGAAGTGGACCCTCTCCACACCCCAACCCTCTTGACACCTAGATCCTGGATTCCCAAGATTCCAGAAAAGTAAATGAACTTCTGTTTTGTTATTGCAACTGGAATGGACTCAGACAGTAGCTAAGGATGGGTCCTCTAAGAGGAAAATCCAGGTGCCACCAATCAACACGCCACCTCCCTCAATATAGGGAAGCTACCTTTGACCAGCCTTTAGCTAAGTTCCTAGGTTAATATTTCCCGTGTCATGTTCCAGGCATCAAGTTTAATGGATATTTCTAGAAGTCATACACTCTGCTTCGTATAAGTGTGCACATACAGAACACAGTTGTCTGTGGTTGGATAGTTTGGGGAATGCTGCTGGAGGAGAGCCAAAGATCTCTTCTTATGCAGACCCTTGCAGGGCTCTGAACTAACACAAGATGAAACTCTTCAAGACAGGGGCATGTGTGCAATCCTGCAGGATTGTGGGCATGAGCAACCTTCCCACAGAAAAGCCTTTTAGCAAGCAGCAAAGGGCCCTGGCATCTGGTAGAAAGGGTGAGAACTGCTGCTCCAAGTTCCTATGTCAAGTTCAGTCCCACCTGCATCTTCTAGAAGTCTCCCAGACATACACCACTGCTTCCTCTGCCCCCACCCCCCACCCTCCCATCACTGAGTATGCTAACCCCTTACTGAGAACACCGCCCATCACTGCTTTCTGGGAGAGTGTGGGACCCTCGCATGTTTTCATGGTCTTCTAGAACAACACCCAACTCACAAGCCTGGGCTCAGAGCAGACTGTGGATGTCTGATTCCTGGGCAACAGGCAACACTGTTCTGTTGATGGTTAGGGTTGATAGTGAGGCCTGATGGTACCCCAGGTCACCCTACTCTCAACAGAGCCCCTTCCCTGCCATCCCTTACCTACAGCGTGATTCCCCCACCCCTGGCCTGCCCAGTGTACATCCTTTAACCCTTGCTCAGCCTCAGCATCTCCTCCCCCAGCACATCTGTCTCCAGATGAAGAAAACCTTGGGCCTGTCCACCCATCCATTTCCCACAGAGCTCAATTTCTTCAGGTCCGTCAAAGGACTGGGACCGTGCCGGGCACAGAGTGAACATTATTACATGGATGTCTGCTGCTGCCTCTTGTGCTGATGTCATCTTTCTGTCCCCAGAACCTGGCATGGGGTTCCTGGATCAAGGGCAGAGACCTGTGCTCAGTGTGCGTCTGCTAGATGAGTCGAACGAACTCACACTCACTCAATCGGAGCCTCCTTGTAACCCTGTTGGGAGGTCACTGTGATGGTTCCCATCCTGCAGATGAGACTGCTGAGACTCAAAAGTTTTTCCTCTTACCATATTCAAGGTGGCAGGAGGCGTCAGAGGGTGTCTGCACATGGCAACTCCTAGCCGGCAGCCACATGTAACAGTGGGGGCATCCTGCTGTGCACCAGGAGTCACGGCAGGGTGCAGTACATCCACAGCTTACTTCATCACGGCAGGTAAGAATGAGAACCTTATTGTTAGAGGCCAGAACCAATGGCCCCGAAGGGTTGACCACTTCAGAGGGAGACCTCGAACATCCCGTCACCCCTCACATGACTCTTTTGAGGACACAGCAGCATTCCCCCACGGAAGCGGAGAAACAGCAGCAGAAATGACCAGGCCAGTGGAGAGGGAGGAGAGAGAGAGTGGATGGAATGGGTGGGATGGCGATGAGGCTAGAGGGACCCAATGCTCCAGAAAAAGAAAAGAAAATTCAGACGAAAGTGACAGCCACAGGACTCTGACATTTATCTCTTGGATTGGATTTGGGCCCATGTGGGCAGGGCAGGGGCCAGAACTGGCCTGATAGCTGCAGAGCCCAGATCTCCCTCTCCTAGAGGATCCCCAGACTTCTGTGGGGGGTTGTGGCCTCTCCCCATCCCTTGTGGCCAAAGAATGGTCCACACTGCTGCCCAGACTGACCACTGGCTGAGTTCTGGTTGGGGAACCCGTCTGTGCATTCTCTACCCATTCAGGAATGTTCAGGTGTCCCCAAGGAGGCTGTGACCAGAGGTCTTCTGCATCTGTGCTACCCACAACCCCAAATGGAGGCTCATGAACTGCTTAGACAGTTAAGCTACATGCAACATGCCTGACCCTCTCCTGTCTGCCCAGAGCCCATATGTACTCTCCACACCCTCAGGATCTGTTTCCAACCTGGACAGGCAGGGAGTGCTTGCAGAAAGGGAGGGAGCACATGGGTGAGGCTCAGAAAAATGACCGTCTTTTTTTGCTAAGTACTTCCAGGACTTTGCAGATCTCACACTCCATATGCATCATAATTGGCTCCTATCATCTTCTCAAGTTGCTGGTATTAAATCAACTCTACTCCATCTTTTCAGAAGAGGATACTGAGGTTCAGAGAAGAACAAATCACCCAACCGGTCCGTAGTAAGCCAGATTGCCTGAGGGCAAAAGCTAGACATTCTTTGCTATCTGTGTGTATGTGGGGTGTGTGTGTGTGTGTGTGTGTGTGTGTGTGTGTGTGTGTGTGTGTATGTGTGTGTGTGTGTGTCCCTCTCTTCTTCTCTTTCCCTACCCCTACCTCCCACACACACACACCACAACCACCACCACCACCACCACCACCACCACCACCACCCCATTCTTTTCTGAAAGACACTCAGCAAATGCAGCCCCAGCCCTACCTGGGAACGGACCCCTGGGAACTGGGGAAAACTAAGGACACCTTATTTTGAAATGACTGGAGAAAGGTTTGGAAATAGCAGATAGTGGTGGCCACACAACACTGTGTGTGGGTATATGTAATACCACTGATTTAAAAGGCAAATTTTATGCAATATGTATTTTACCACAATAAGAAGAAAAGAGTCCTTAAGATATCTCTCTCAGTGCACCAGGGACAGCGCCAACTCGGTGTCTCCTCAAAAGGCCTTTCTCATGCCCCAACCATGAGCTCATCCCCAATCTCTGGCCTCCTTTTGCCCAGTTACATCCCTGGTGTCTTCAAGACTCACTCAGGCACATCCGTAAAGCCACCCTTAACTGCCACACCTGGAGGTAGGGGACTCATGACATTTCTCCCTGGCCTTAGGTCAACACCCAAGAGCCCACTGGCCATCAGAGTCAAAAGACCTGGCTCCCATCCTTCCGGGGACTTTGGAGAACAAAGTCCCAACTCCAGCCACTAGACAGCTTAGGTCTCCAGCACAGGGAAGATGAGGCCTTGGGCCAACCAAGTATTCCTCACCTACCCCTGAAGCACTCACATTCAGAAGGGGTGTGAGGCAACCCTACAGTCAGGGCATGGCCTAGACTGGGTACATCACAAAGTTCTGGCTTTTCCTTCAAGTTCATGTCAAGCAGGATCCCTTGCTTAATTTATGTGAAAATCACTTTTTCTACAAACTCAGAAGTAAAGGCTGGAAATGCAGTTTGCCCCAACTTAAGTCCGGGCCCTTTTCTGGCCCCAGACTCAGAGTCCTGGGATCTTCCAAGCACATAGCTAGTTTCCCTGAAGTCTAGAGGTGACTTGAGGAAGGACACCCACTTGCCAGGGGGGCACTCTCAGGGCACAGACCTGGAATACATGGGACTGATAAAGGCCCCTACTTAGGGGAGCTGGGGGCAGGACAACGGTGCTAACCTCTGCCACCCCTCTTGCCTCCCCTTCCTGCTTTTGTTTTCTCCTACATCTCTCTGGGAAGGCACAGGGACCCTCCAGAAGAAATGCCACCCCAGGTCAGCACCCACGTTTTGTTTACGCCTCTTCTATCTGCCCTCACTTGCCGGGCATGACCAAACTGAAGACCTCTCCCTCCATGCCACAGGCCTGTGCTCACCCACGCCACAGCTTCATCCTCCCCCTCCAGCTGGCCTGTGCTCACCCACGCCACAGCTTCATCCTTGCATCGAGTCTTGCTGTCAGTCCCCTGAGGCTCTGCGGCAGGCGACATCCTGCACTGGAGCAACTAACTGGAGCATCCCTCACAGCGCTGGGGTGGCCCCCACTCCTGACCTGGCCTGACTTCTTCCTCTGCCCACAAGGTGAGGCAGGGCTGTGGCTTGCTCATCCAAGATGAGGGGCTCTGGTGAACACCGACTGGACCAGAATTGAGGCCTGTCCAGCCACCTCCGTGGTCACCCTCTCCTGGCAGAAGTTAGATACATTTTGGGTTGTGGGGGGGAACAGTAGTGCAGGAAGCTGTGAGAAGAGATGCCTGGGCCTGTCTTCCCATCTCTCTCCCCTTTCTGTGGAACAGGATCTTCAGCTCTGGTCAGGAGGCCAAGGCCTCGGTGGTAAAGAGTTAGGTAGTGGAAGGTCTTGTGGCTTTTCACTCCAGGGAATGAGCCCTGCCAAGCAGGCTGAGGTCTTGTGGAAGAGCATCTTTTGGCTAAGCCTGGACAGTCCAGAGTGGGAATGGTCACATTAATCCATCCGTTCCCACAGAGCTCAGGCACAGAAGCTGCTGCTCTGAGACGGGGGTGGGCCAGAAAGGCAGGCAGCCCAGAGGGGGCCCTGAGCTCTGAGGAAGGGGTTAAAAAGGGATTCTGGCAGCTGAGGAGGGAAGCTAGAGCAACTTAAGCTGTCTGGAGAGACAGAGAGCAAGGCACACCCCCCAGCTCCCACATCAGAGGGGAGGGGAGAGAAGAGGCAGCTGTCCAGGTTTCTTCCATCCTTGAGACAGGTGCTAGCTAAGCCAGCCTGCTCCCTCCAGCCAGAGGCTCCTGCCCCTCCACCTCATCTCTGACACTTCCTCTCCTGGGCTGCGGAGGCCAGCCCTAAGAGCTAGGAAGCACACGTTGGCATTGCCATGCCCAAGCTACCACGAAAGTGATGTCGCCATCCCTTTCAGGATGAGGGGGCTATCCAGCCCAAGGCAGCACACCTCATTCATGTTTCAAGGAAAGTCTCCTCCTGCCCAGCACTGATCCTTCCCTGCTTACGGCACCAGGTAACCTGCCTTCAGAAGGGCACTCGCCCACCAGGCCCCGGGGCACGAGTGGCTGCCTCCCAGAGAAAAGGCAAAAGGGGCAGAGGAAGTGCAAGTTCGCACCAAGAGGAAATCATGGTTTTTTAGAGCAGGAAGGGTAATTAGGCCGATTATCTCCTTGGCAGACAGGAAGTGAAGTCAGAGAGCCCTCGGCTTTGGCCAGCCTCGTAGGGCGGGTTAGTGACAGAGAGGGATGGAAGCCAGGCCTACTTCCACTGAGCTCTGCGAGGGCCTTTATTATTACTCTTGCCTTTGGCTGGCTTCTCTGCCATGTGACAAACCCCAGAAAGCACAAACTACAGAGTCGCCATCTGATGAGCAGGGTCCCCGAACGGAGGGGAAGACAGACTTGCTCAAGACCCATGTGGAAGCTCCCGGCAGAAGAAGGACCGGACCCTGGGCTGTTGGTGACATTATCTCAGCCGCATTTCTTCCCTAGCCCCTCCCCTGTACCCTCACGGAGCCTGTCAGTCGGTGGAACGACCTGGTAGAGGGCAGGAACCACCACAATAACCCGTAGCTGGGGTAGGCCAACCCAGAGAGGCCTGCGATCCACCTCACTCCTAGCTCACCAGGAAAGTCTCGAGTGAAATGTTACCCGGCCTGTGAGAACAGCACAGCACACTGTGGAACTGCTCATGTCCTGTGAAATAGAAACGGAGAAGGTAGCTGGGCCTAGTGTGGAAGGCCTGTAATCCCAGCGACTCAGCACTCTGAGGCAAGAAGTTTGAGGCCAGTCTAGACAACTTGGGAAGACTCTCAAAACTTAAAAGGGGGTGGGGGTGGGTGGGAGCTGGGATGTGCCTCAGTGGTGGAGCACTTGCCTAGCATGCATGAGGCCCTGATTCCATCTCCAGTACTGAAAACATAAGTTGTTTATATCCCAACTCTACAAGCACACACCAAATGCAGATGCAAAAATAGGTTAAGGCATCTCATACGTGTGCTCACTGGATCACACCAGGGTGAATGTGGGAGGCATCTCAAGTGTGTGCTCACTGATCACACCAGGGTGAATGTAGGAGGCATCTCATACATGCGCTCACTGGATCACATCAGGACAAATGTGGGAGGCATCTTATATGTGTGCTCACTGGAACATACCAGGGCAAATGTGGGAGGTATCTTATGTATGTGCTCACTGGATCACACCAGGGCAAATGTGGAAGGCATCTCATGTATGTGCTCACTGGATCACACCAGGGCGAATGTGGAAGGCATCTCATGTGTGTGCTCACTGGATCACACCAGGGTGAATGTGGAAGGTATCTCATGTGTGTGCTCACTGGATCACACCAGGTGAATGTGGAAGGCATCTTATGCATGCACTCACTGGATCACACCAGGAAGAATGCCCTCACTTTACTTTCTGAACTTTCCAGGACGGGATTCTGTCATCTATGTGATGTAGTGCACGTCATCTGTGAAGTCATCAAGGTGATCTAAGAAAGACAGCAACACAGACTCACAGTATGACAGGCACCACTATTCTATCTGCGGAAATCAGGGCACAGGCTGCACCTCCCAGACCTCTGGCAGCCGCCTCTGAGTAAGCATCTAAAGGTAAAGAACTTACCATCCCAGGACACAGCTCCCAGCTGGAGACATGGGAACACTTGTCCCCCGGGCATTCTAACCTTGTATTTCAGAGTTCCCTTGAGCTGGAACACTGGCTCAGTGCTGAGAACATAAACCTCCTCATAGCTCAGACATCTCCATGTGGACATGGACCCTGGCTTTCTGGAGTTGCTCCCACCAGATACAAATGCCAAGCAAAGATTGCTTTCCTAGGCTTACCTGACAGTCTACAAACTACAGAAGACTCAGGGGGACCAAGACTGGGTGGCCAGTCACCTTGGGTCAGCCACTTGTGTTAACAGGGAGAGGGTGGCAAAGGCTTTCGGCAATATGAGCCTCAATTTCCTTCCAGATCCTCAATTACCTCCTCACAGGTTATAGTCATACCTGAAGGAAATGAGATGATAATGGACCAACCCTGAGATCACACCTCACGTGTCACACACACATCCTCTTGCTGTGTGCCACACCCATGCCTTTGATCTCCAACTTTGTTCACCAAGATTGGTTCCTTCTAGCTTCTTCTTCCCCATGGGTACAGGTGACTCTCTTCATCTCTCCCTCTCCCTCTGTGTGTGTGTGTGTGTGTGTGTGTGTGTGTGTGTGTGTGTGTGTGTACCAACCCAGCTAGGGCCCTGGCACTCAAATGCCTGGAGCCTCTTTGCTCAAGGGTTGAAATTCAATAAAACTTCAGACTGTAGCATCTGGACAGAGTGGCACAGCTGGCAGAGAGGCTGAGGTTTTGAGTCAGGCAGCTCCCAGGGCGAGCCTAGTGGCTGAAGATACATGTGAACAACCCAGTAGGGGATTCCAGACATGGAGAGAGCATCAAGACCACACGAGCAATTGCCACTACTGAAGCTCGTGTCCCCCTCCCACTAAAACCGCAGGAAATCCTAGAGGTCTCTGGTCCCAGGCATTGCCACAGTGTCCTTCTCTCTGCCAAATTCCATGTTTATCCAATGCTGGGCTCATAGTTCCCCAAAGCTGACTGGTCCCCTCATCTCTGTTTGCCTTTGTGGTCTTACACTGTCCAAGGCACACCAAAGACCTTACCATCCCTTGGTCCTCCACATCTACTTGATCCTGGATATTTCTCCTCATGGCACGGCCCATGATGTAAACCTTCCTCTCACTCCCTAGACATGGAATCTGGGGCTCTATCCCACTGGAAGGCTGCCATGGCCTCCCCCTGGCCTCAGTCCCTTAGTCTCAGCTCTCAGTCACAGGTGCCAGAAGAAGATTCTCTGAGACTTCTCTGTTTCTCCTGAGTTCAGTGGACAAAGAAGCAAGTCCAAACTGTCCCAAAGGCCTCGGAAACTGGCCTCAAAATCCTTTCCAGATGTTGTCTATACATTCTATAGACCTGGTGCTACATGGCCCTGGAGTTACGATTTAAGGAGACTTGCTCAAACACAGGACCATGACCCTACTGCTGTCCATGCACTTGCAGAAAGCAACAGTCCTACACAGGTCTCCCCACCCCCACCCATGTGCACATACCACACACATGTCCTGTTCTTGTCTCCCACCCCACCTGGTACTCTCTACTTCAGTGTACATGTCACCCCCGAGGTACACACAACAACCCTCCACAACACCGTCTCTGACTTTGGGATTCTGATCCTTGGGACAAGCAATATCTATGGTTATGAAGAGGGGAGCAGCTGTCTACCCTGCCTTTGACACCTGCTGTGAGCCAGGTGCCTTTGAAGAGTTTGAACACACCCTCTGAGGCAGGTTTTAGGATGGTCATTATCCAGATGGTGTTCAGAATGGTACCTATATTTCCTTTCCAGGCCAAGACAGCCAGGACTCAAGTTCTAGACTACTCCAAATGAGGTCACTCTGCCATCCACGTGGGCCCTCTGCTCAGATGTCTCAGGCAGCATAAGTCTTAGGAGGTCTCTCCTCAGCACCCCCTTAGTGCAGCGTTTGGTCCAGGAAGGTATTTAATGAATATTCATTAACTAGAATGAATGAACAAGTAAGCAAATGGAGGAACGAATGAGTGACCATATGAGGAACAGGCATTGCAAGAACTTCATCAATCACCCTGAGTCTGAGACTCTCCGCGGGAAGGCCCTCTGTGGCTAAACTGACACTGATTTGCTTCACACTATGTTAAGCTGGGGATCTTTTATAGCTATTTACAGCCATACGGAAACTAATGTGAAAGTGTCCCATATGTCTGGGCAGCAGTGGTCCAGGAGAACTGAGAGACCCACAGTCATGGGTCAAGAGCAGATGGTATTCTGGCCAGCTCTAGGAAAACTCCACCTAACACCAGATACGGCCCAAAGCTGTGGCTTCCCCTTCCTAGGAAGCCATCAAGCTTCCCAAGAGAAACTTCAAGATGCTTATTTAAAGAGAAAAAGGACATGGGGGAAAAGGAAGGTGAGAAAACTGTAAACGAGGTCGCCAGGCTGTCACTCATCTGCATAAAAGAACATCAGTGGTCTGAGTGGCCCTCCCCCCTCATCTGCGAAGTTTAATTGTATTTGCTGTTGTGTGGGAAATTTCTACTTAAGAAAACTCATTAATTAAGTGGGGCTTATCGAATGCTGGTCAGAGGGGAAATCCAGAGAAAACTGGAACAGGAGCTACACTCCATCTTATCGGAGCCTGTGAGTTACCTGGTCCATTTACAGGTGGCTTGTGCAAAATCCTGGAGTCAGTGTTTGTACAGCAGACAGAAGGCTGAGAGAAGAAAGACAGTGTGCAATGACTTTATAGTTGTTGGGTCGTAAAGTTGGGGGGGAATTCTCCCGAATATGTTAGATATTTAGTTCTGATAAGCCGGGTCGTGTACAGCACAGATTCAACACATTGCTAAGGCACAATTGCCATTTAGCGATTGCATTCTGGACTACTTCTGGCCTATTGAAGAACTAGCCTTGAAATGTACTGCTGGAGAATTCTGAAATACTGAACACCAACTTAAAAAAAAATAAAATATTAGACTTGATTAATATTGATCTATCTTTAGGGAGAAATGAGAATGGTCACCCAATTTGTTTTGATTGTTATTGAAGTTGGATGGAAGTGTTATTTTGCTTTACCAAACTCAGGTCTCAGATAAACCATAAAGAAAATAAATGAAAGAAAAACCAGAAAGCCTTCAAGGGCCTGGCCTCATAGACCCGCATGTCTCCTTTTGCACACACCATAGCACAAGCCTCCGCCAAGAACATCCATGTATGTCCGTGTGTCACAGTAAATCAGTCCAGCTTTTCCACCCAGGCTGGGAAGAAAAGAACAAAGGGCCAGAGCAAAGAGGGCAGCCCTTGGGGGTGGGGAGTGTCTCACGAGGCCACAAAGAAGGCAAGGAAGCGCAGTGGTCAGGCAGTAGTGAGGTGGCGGGCCATCCTCCCTGAGGGAACCGTCGGAGGGCCGCCCAGAAGACGGCCTAGTCGAGCCAGGACTAAGGACATCCGCCAAGAGAAACAGCTTCGAAATGATGACCCCTTGAAGGAACCATGAATTTCTTTAATCAACTGATTTCCTCTGGTGTCTAAAACGCCTCATTTAACAAGGCTTGTTCTGGGCTGAAACTGAATAGATGTAGCTGACAAATGCTTGAATATGGGTTCCCCTCTAGGGTGGGGGGAGGAGATACTTTTCTATTGGCTTTTTCAGAGCCGTCATAGGAAGAGGGTAAAGATACTTGGAAGGGTTCTTGCAATTCAGCTTGGACACAGGTCCCGACTTCCCTCCTGACCTCCCAACCCCCACTCCAAGGAGCACACACTCTGAGACAATGGCCAGATCTGGTTTGCTTTCTCCCCAGAGAGGCCCTAGGGCCACAGATGAAGCAGCTGTCAGGCAAGCAGGCTATAATCAGCTTTAACTGGCTCACAGCCCACAGAAAGTACTGACTCTTATTCCCACAGTCCCAGGTGGGGCTGCCATCCCTGGGACGGGGAGGGGCCTCGGGGGCTTCCGTCCCAAGCATTTTCCTTACCCGGGATCCAAAGGACAAACTTACACTGTAGATCTCAAGAATTTCAATATACACATAGAAAGGGATGCGTTAGTGCTTTGGATCAGTTACACGTCACGTGTCACCCCCAGCATGATTTATCAGGACAGTCAATCAATGAGACAGTGAACGGAAAGTTGAAACGCAACTCAAAATGGTTTTTTTCAGGTGAGTCGATACTACAAGATTGCTAGTTAAGTACAGTATCCCTTTTCTCAACCTCAGTGTGGATTCTCCTTTCTTTCCAACGCCTTGCAGCTCGGACACTAAGATGAAAAGTGGAGGGTATTGAGTGCCCAGGTGGCCAAAGATAGAGGATCTCTATGCAGTGGGGCTGATTCAGTGTGAGAGGACAGCTGACCCTTCCCATGGCCCCAGGCTCCTATTGTCCTAAGGGGGGGAGCGACATGAGCTTAGAGTCACCATATCTATACCACAAAAAGGGGTGAGAGAGAGGAAAGGAAAAAAAGGAAAGTAAAAGAAAAGGCATTCACTCAAACCTTACAATGGGAGGTGGGGGTGGTGGGTGGGTGAGGTTGAGGACAGAAAAGCAAGGAGGTTCTAAACAGCGGGATACGACAATAAATGGGGAAACAGCAAGAGAAAAAGCACACTAGGTTAATATAGGAAAAACTAGTTCTTTATTGAGATTGTATATTAGTATTAGTGGATTCTGTGTGTAACAATGTCATCATGCACACAATACAAAAAAAAAAGGAAAAAAATAAAGGAAAAAAAAAAGGAAAAGAAAAGGCTGGGCCCACCATGCTTCGGAGGGGCGACAGAACAAAAGCAGCGTACAATGAGCAGATGGCCGGGCTACACGACCACAGTACGGTTCAGCAGGGGAACGTCTCTAACCGAGCGCTGTACATTGTCAACTGGGGGATGTAAAAAAATACACATCATGCTTTAGTTTTAGTACAAGAAAAGGTGAAAAGATACACAACCAAAAGGATATTCAATACATAAAAAATTACCCACAAAATAAGAACAGGAAGTAATTCAGCACAGCAGAACACGTTACCCCTGTTTAATGGAAAACCATTTTGCTGAGGTTTATTTATATATTTTTATTTTTTTTTTGGTTATTTTGTTTTGTTTTGCATTTTCTTTTTCTTTTCAAATCGCCAAATGGCATTCTGGGGAGGCTGCTTGTGACTATTTTGGAAGGGCCCTCAAAGTAGGCGCCTTATTCTTTCATGACTGCTGCTGTTTTGTTTCCGTTTTCAAGCAGGTCTGGCTGGCCAGGCAGCAGAAGGGAGCCGGCTGTTAAAGGGGCAGCCCTGAGGGCCAGGGCAGATGTCCAAAGATGCTCTTGACATTGTACAATTAAACAATTAGGACCCTATGGCCACAGCAGCTCCCCTTCAGCCAGGGACCGTGGTGCACCAATTTTTCAGAGGCTGAAATAGCAGCAACTGTCATTTCAATATAAGATTTTCTTTTTAATATAGATTTAATAAATTTTGCCTCCAACTAAATGTTATGCCTGGGTGCTGCCAGGAGGCCAGCTGATGGTCACCCAGACAAGTGGGAAATGGGCTGCTACAGCCTCCAAGCCAAGGCAAAAGGAATCCACTTAACAGGGATTTACAGTGCAATGTACTCGGCTAAACAAGATGAAGATACAAAAATGGTTATTTCTCTATATCTATTCTGAAATGGCCTACATCCTACGCTACTACAATGGAAACTAAAAGAACAGGCTTAAGCTAGCAGACTATCTAATAATTTTACAAGAAAATTGTGGTTTAGGACCTTTGAATTAAGCATTAGTATCCTCTATCGGAAGGTCATGTGTCCTTAGCACATTGTGCTAAATTTCACCCACAGCCCAACTCACCCCTCAGACCCTGAAATTTCCTGTGGGTGTGTTTACCGTGAAAGTTTGCCATTGCAATTCTGACAGGCAGAATTGGTTTTGTTGGATTTTTGTTGGTGGAGGGGAGGGCTATTAAAAATAAATTTTAAAGGCAGCTGAACAATTTGAATTTCAAAACATGGAACCAGCATGCTGCAATGGTATTTAGAGATTGGTGGTATTAATGAGGATGATAATGATTTAATCAGGATAATTATACTTTCAGGCTCAACACCCTTCTTAATCATTTTTGAATTTCTGCCTAGTGTAATGTTCCACACCCGTTTTAAGAGGAAATGCCAAGTAATAAGAGATAACTGTGTATTGGGGAAGGGGTGGCAATTCATGATCTAGTCTGACCTCCTCTCCCCCCCCCCCCCCCCCCCCCCCCCCCACGCTGGCCTGAGATAGGGGATACTGCCGCTTAAATAGCAATGCCTTCCTCGGATGGAGACAGGAAATGGTTAAGAGGGTGTCACAATACAGCTAAATGCGGAGGCAGAAGGGTCACAGCGCACACAGCAGCGAGTTGACCATTCACTGAGCTACACAATGAAGAAAAAAAAAGATTTGATAAATGCAGAATGTCATCACTCTATCATCACACACAAAAAAAACAAAAAACAAAAAACAAAAAACCCTGCAGTTCAAACGGGCCTAAGGGGCCAATCTTGCCTTTGGGTTTTTGGGGAGAGGCGCGGGGTTGGGGATAGTTTGACTGAAAGAGGGCTGGGCTTTCCTAGCCTGGTGCAGTCTGGTCCCTGGGGCGCACTAAAGCGCTGGCTCTGCGACCCCATCCCCCCGCTCTGACTCGGAAGACCAGAGGGGGTCGGCGAAGGGAAGACATCATTCTTGTAAAGGGAGGGGGTGCTTAGCCAGTAGGGATTTAAGCAGACGTGGAGTGGGAGAGAAGAAACATTTCCAAGAGAAATGTGAGTCCAGAGGCAGAATACAAAAAGAAGGAAAAAAAAATGAATTGATGTATCGCAGATTTGCTTTGGGAGGTGGGAATTTTTGATTAAAAGAAAATGGAAGAAATGTGGAGTGGGGGGAAGAAAGGGGGAACCCAAGCTATTGTTGCAGGGGAACATAAGGAAAAGGGGACGTGGGGAAGGGGGACTGTGCAAACACACCCCATATACCACAGTTAAAAACAAAGACATCGCCAGCTTGCTGCTTGGTCAGCCCCTGCCCCGGGCAAAGGCCTGGCGTGGGGGCAGTTTCCCACCTCATTCTCACGCACAGCTCAACACCCAAGAAACAGACAACCCGCTCCGGACGGGCCCAGGGGTGCAAGGCAGCGCACGTCTGATTTCCGAAGCTCGAAAGCACGCGCGCGCACACACACGTATACATGCATACACACACATACACATGCACACGCATACATACAAGCATTCTGAACCTGTAACTGCAACTGTCATACAAAGACAGTTGCAGAGAGGGAGGTGTGCAGGGCCACAGAATAAGGGCAATAAAACAAAAAGGATTAAATGAGAGAAAAGGAAGGGAAAAGAAGGTACAAGTACCCATGAGAGGGAAGAGCATGGGATGGGACTGATACTCAGATCCCAGCTCACCGGCCATTGGCCTTAAGGCCCCCAAAATGAAAAAATACAAAACAACAAAACACACATATGCCTTTAAAAAAAAAAAAAAGCAAATCACGGAAAATTAAATCTACCACTCTCTCTCTCTCTCTCTCTCTCTCTCTCTCTCTCTCTCTCTCT
>CABHPQ010170567.1:31481-43981 GCA_902168405.1 Peromyscus aztecus | reverse complement strand
ACACACACACACACACCACCACCACCACCACCACCACCACCACCACACATACCACCACCACCAACACACACACACACTGCAATTAAGGAAGTATTAAGTATCTCATCCTTGAGCCACACTCAGCATAGTAATGGGATCTTCTGAATTAATCTGTGGTCACCCTAGTGTGGTCAGTCTACATGGGCTGAAGAGATACAGCACCATAAACAGTTAGGATGTGCTTCAACTAGCTTCCATGCCTCGATTCTCCGGCAGGCACAGAATCTCTATGATTAAATCAATTCTGTATTGTCCCAAGAAACTGGCCAGTGCTAACCAGTATACACCACTCCCCCAGCTCGTTGATTAAAACTGCACACGAACATTAAGGACGGCACTTGAGCAAACAGCTACCGGTTACAGGGAACTCAGAAGAGAGTGGTGATTGCCTCTGAGGATTCTCAAACAGCAAGTGAGGAAGGAGGAGCAGCTGGGAACTTGTGTTGTTTAAAGGTGAGTCATCCCTTACAGCAATTACCAGCATGGGAGAGTTCTGCTCCTCCTTCCCAACCTCACACTCTGGAAAAGAACCTCTCCTAATGCAAGACTAAGAGAGCCAATTACTTCAGCACCAGCCACAACCTAAATCCCCGGACTTGGCAGCTAACTTTTTTTTTTTTCTTAGAAAATGTTCTTCTAAAAATCTTCACTAACAACTCTGACTTTACACATTTAGACTCTGAAAAGATGAATGAGAACTAAGCAATTACATACCAAAGAAGAGGTGAGAAGGTACTGAATAAAAAGGCCCACAGTTACAGTCGTAGCTCACGCTAAGGAAGGAGCTCTGAGGTCTAGTTCATATTTATGGTAAAAAGTAACAAGCATAAAAATGAACAATTACAGGGCATTTTGTATTCTGAGGGTTTTCCAGCAGCTGGTTCATTCCTGCATAATAACCTTTCGGAGAGGACCCTCCATGACACCATGTGACAGAAAAGCAGACAAGGGGCATGCTAGCCTGCTTTGCGATGCCAGGACAGAATATCTGAGTCACCGTGAAGGACTCCTGGCCTCAGAGGCTTCAGTCCACGGTCATTTGGCTCCGTTACTCTGGCCCAGTGGCAGTACAGTACACCACAGTGGGAGGGTATGGTGAAGGAGGACTTCATCTACAGTGGCCAAGAAGCAAAAGTGTAGGCAAGAAGGGGCTGGCATGCCCACATTCCTTCCAAAGACATACTCTTAATGGCCTAACTTCTTCATATTAGACCTCACATCCTAGAGACTCCAGTACTCAGCCAAATAGAACCATGGGCTGCAGACCAAACTGAAGTCCATGCATCTTGAGAGGACAGTCTAGATGACAGCTGTAATGAACAACTTCCCTACGTCCACTAATCCTGAAGTGGTGAAGTCAGGATTCAAGCACAAGACTCCTACCCAGAACCCAGCCCTTAGCAACACAGTGTACACCAGTGTGATAAACTCCTGAGATGAACTAGAAAGCTTCTTCCAGCAATCAAGGGCTAAGATTCATGAGGTATGATAGTACAGTGGGAACATCTCAGTATTGGAGGTTTTCAAGGCCCAGGTAGTTTCTTCTACTACAGATGCTCCTTGACTTACAATGGGCCTGGGTTCCAGGAAAGCCATCACAAGTTGAAGATGCTGTGTGAGTGGAAAATGCATTGATTATGCACCCAAGCTTAGCAATAGAGTCCGCTCATGGTCTCATGGCTGACTTGGAGTTTAGCAACACAGTCTCCTCGTGGGCTTGTGGCGGACAGGAGTCAGGCTCACTCCTGTGGCCTACTGTAAGTGCTCGCTGGCCTGGGGAAAGATCTCCATTCTAATTGGAAGTCTGTTTTCCATTGAATACATGCTTATTTTGTACCTTCATCAAACTAAAAATCATGAGGCCAGATCATCTCAAGTCAGACCCCATCTATACTTACCTTCCAGGCTGTCCCATGGCTGCAGAGACTGCAGTTGCTAGCCCATTGACAGAAGGCTTGCTCTGCACCTGACACTCTCTGAGCACTTTCCCACAGTGAACCGTGAGATATTTACATGGACCTTTGGAGCACTTTCTGAAGGAATGGTCAAGCACACTGGATGAACTCACAGTGATACTCAAATAACATCTTTCCTATGTCCCAATGTCTAGGCTAATTTAATGAAGAAAATGAAAGAATTTATATAAATATCAAGACACCCTGCCTACTCTGTCACTCAGAATACATACAGATATAAATATATAAATCACTTATTATAATTATTATTTTACAAAGAAGCAGCCCCAGAGCTAAAGAGATAGCTCGGTGAGTAAAGCTATTGTCACACAAGAGTGAGGACCAGAGTCAAACCCTCAGAACTCACATAAAAGCAGGAGCAGTATGGCATCGCTTCGATGCACCCAAGATGAAATGGAAAGCAGAGGCAGGGAGATGCTCAGATGCCCATGGGCCAGCCACCGTGCTTGGTGCATTCAGCAATGAAAGACTTTCTAAAATAACATGGAAGGCAAGGACTAAACACTTGAGGAAGTCCTCTGATGCCACACATGATCACAAAGGATGAGTACAAAAGCACACATGAACAGACAGCTTACATACACCTGCTGCATGGCTCAGCATCTTGTTGGTTACCTGGGTAGCTTTTGGGTTGATATGATGTTGTTCTGAGGTGCACAAATCTGGTTTTCCTACTTTCACTAAAGTAAAAATCTGTTCGTATTCATTTAAGAAATTATTTTTTAAGATACATTTTACTTAACCCAATAGATCAAAAGTATTTCAACATGTAATAAAATTTATGGTATATTGAAAATTTTATGTTAAGCATTTAAGATTCAGAGTGTACTTTATAGTCAATTGGAGATCATAGTACCTATGAATGCTGAGGGTCCACGTGTCAATAGTAGCTAGAGTTAGCACTAGTTCATAAAGATATTAGAGGTAGACCACACATTCCTATAGTGAGTGGCTTGGAAGAGCCATGGTTATTGATATTTCTGGGTTTCTTTTCTCAGGTTGGACAGATCCTTACCAAGGGGTCAGTCTAGACCTGTAACGAACAGGATCCTATGTAGAGGCTTTCCATGAAGCCTCCTGTTTTCATGTGGGTTCTGCTGACCTCTGCATGTGTTTCGCTTCACTGTCTAGCCTTCTTTCTGAGGCTGAAGGGAGAGAAAGAGGGCCGGTCCCAGCTCTGCAGGTAGACAAGGCCCCTGGCGCTGTAACAGCTGTTTAGAATCTTTTCATCGTTCACTTAACTCCCACTGACTTCGCAGTGACAATAATTCCCCCTCCTTTCTGGAATGGCACTTTCAGTGTCTACACTGCCCCTCCTCCCGGCTTCTGAAGCTGCTCCTGTAATTATAGTCATCCGTTGCCTAACAACAGGGACACCTCTGATAACTCTTCTTAGACAACTTCATCAGCATTGAACAACACAGAGTGCACTTATGTAAACTAAGCTGCTACAGCATTTCCAGGCAACATAATCTTACAGGACCCTGGTCAGATATGCAATTTCCCAATCAAAATGTCACAGTTCAGTGCATGACTGTTAATTTTATTACTTTTTTACTTCTGTTTTAATTAATTCTCCTTCTGTCTTTTAAAGTAGGCCCTCTGTTTTGAAATAATTGTAACAAACACATACAGATTGTAATAAGAAACACAGAGAGACTCCATATACCCTGCTGTGGAATTTTCTGTATGCCAAATGTGTTACTCTGATTGGTTAATAAATAAAACACTCATTGGCCATTAGCCAGGCAGGAAGTATAGGCGGGACAAGCAGAGAAGAGAATTCTGGGAAGTGGAAGGCTGAGGCAGAGAGACACTGCCAGCCGCCATGACAAGGGAGATGTAAGGTACCGGTAAGCCACGAGCCTCGTGGCAAAGTATAGATTATTAGAAATGGGTTAATTTAAGATAGAAGAAGTAGATAACAAGAAGCCTACCATGGCCATACAGTTTGTAAGCAATATAAGTCTCTGTGTGTTTACTTGGTTGGGTCTGAGCAGCTGTGGGACTGGCGGGTGAGAGAGATTTGTCCTGACTGTGGGCCAGGCAGGACCAGAAAAACTCCAGCTACAATACCCTTTACCCAATTTCCTATAATGGTGATATTTTGTAAAAACAACACCACCCAGGATACTGACATATACAACATGGAATTTCCCTTCCCATTAGGATCACCTTATTGCCCTTCAGTAGTCAAGCCCCTCCTTCTCACCCATTCTTCCTTAGCACTTGATAAGCCTAAACTGTACTTCCAAAACTTAGTTATTTCAGGATGCTATACAAAAGGAATGAGATGGTATGTAATCTCTGGTATTGCATCTCTCTGCTCAGTCCAAGTTCTTGAGCATTTAACCAGCTATTTACATTATCAATTTCCCTGCTCAGTAGTACCCACAGGAGGAATGCATTGCTTGTTTGGCCACTAGATTAATGGGCCACAATCTTGTTTTGGGTAAGTGGGCAGATTTCACAAGGATATATTGAGACATTTTACCCATTTTCCAGTTTTTTTTCAGCTCTTGATATTGGGAGTGCTTTTGTATTCTCAATACAGGGGTATTTTGTTTGTTTTTAAAAACAGTTTGAAGATGTTTCTCACTCTGTAGCTTGTCCCCTCCACCTTTGAGAGGGCTTTCGGAGAGGGAGCTTCTGCTCTGGTGCAGTCTAGTGCATGCCTCTCTTCCCTTCATTGTTGTGTTTTGCAACAAGCCTAAGAATTCTTGGCTTGGTTCTGGATCCCAAAGACTTCCTCTTATGTTGTCTTCTAAGCTTTGTGGTTCTGTGTTTTATATTTTTACTTCATTTCTATATTAGGTAGGAAGCACAGTTCAAGATTCCAGTTTTTGTCAGTTGATCTGGGATCATTTGTTGAAAGGCCTTGTTCCTTTCAGTGAAGGAAATTGCATTCCTGTAAAAGTTAGTGGGGCCTATGAGTCTGGGCCTATGCTGAGGTTCTTTATTCTGTTCCATTGACTTATGTGTCTATTTCTTTATGAATACTCATGCTATAGTTACATACTAAGTCTCAAAATGGGGTAGACCAATTCTTCCAACTTCGTTGCACTTATTTTTTTATTATTTTATGTTCATTAGTGTTTTGCCTGCATGTATATCTGTGTGAGCGTGTCAAAAGTCCTGGAACTAGAGTTACAGACAGGTGTGAGTTGCCATGTGAGAGACTGGAATTGAACCCGGGTCCTCTGAAGAGCAGCCAGTGCTCTTAATCACTGAATTATTTCTTCAGCCCCTTATTGTACTTCTTTAACACTGTTTTAGCTGCTTCAATTACTTTGTTTTGTGGTTTGAATGAAAATGGCCCCCACAGACTCATAGGGAGTGGCATTACTGGAGGTGTGGCCTTATTGGATAGGTGCCCTTGTTGGAGGAAGTGTGTCACTGGGGGTGGGCTCTGAGGTTTCAGAAGGTCAAGCCAGACTCAGTGGGTCTCAGTGGCTCTCATGCTCTCCTCCTGATACCTGCAGATCCAAATGTAGAAATCTCAGCTACTTCTCCAGCACCATGTCTGCTGCACACTGTCAGGTTTCCCACCATGATAACAGAGCCCAAATTAAATGTTTTCCTCTATAAGAGTTTTCATGGTCACAGTGTGTCTTCACAGCAATAAAACCCTAACTAAGACACTTTGTTTGCAAATAACTGTTAGGCTAATCTTGCCTATATCTAAAAATAATATTTTAGAAGGAAAGGTATTGAATTTACATGTAACTTTGGACATAATTGCCATCATTACTATGCTAAGAACTTAAAACCATGAACATAATGTACTCCTGCATTTGGTTACATTTCCTTTTATTTCTTTCATCTTAATTGTATAGTTTGGCACACAAGTTTTATAAAGAGTTCATTAGATTCATCAGAACATCTCATATATGGCTGTAATGTGAATTGTCCTATATTTTTAATTTCACTGTCCACAGTCATTGCTACCACACAGAATCATGGTGGTCTTCTTAATCCTGTGGTCTTCGTAACCCAACTGAGCTCACTCACTACCTTTAGCACTTAGTTTTGTGTGTCCTTTTTTCTTTGCAGATCACTTAAATTTTTCTGTGTAGAAAATCATGTCGCTGGCAAATATCAGTGTTTCCTCTGCTTCCTTACTATTTGTCTGCTTTTATCCCCTTTGTTTCCCTACTGCTTTGATTAGAACTCCCTGTATGATGTTGAATAGCAGTGAATACGTCTGGTATTTCACTTCATTTTTACCCAAAACATCTTTATTCTTTCGTGTTCTAACAAGTCAAACTCTTCTTTTTCCAAAATAGCCATAATTAGCTTAGAAAAATGGGTGTATATATACAAAGCATTTCCCTTCCACAGAAATTAGCTTTATAAAAATTGAAACATTAAAAATTTTTTTCAAAAGTCAGAATCTATCATAAGTCAAGGAAATACATGCTTGTATCAGGCCCTTCTCTAGGAACTAGCCTTGTTGTATTACTTCTATTCTGGCATCATGTAGGAACCTGTCTTCCTTCTAGTGGAATTCCAAATTCTTATTATAGCTCTCATCACCACATTGACAAAGTCATCGAATTCCAGAATTGCTTCAAGAATTTCTTTATCACTCTTCATCACAATGTGAATTCTTGATCCTGTACAAGTGTCTAGAAGGTCTAGTGGGAAGAGCTGCAACAGGTTAGTGGTCTAGTCAGAACCAAGGCCATGTTGGAAATCCTTGTGATACTTCTTCATACTTTAGGGAATATATGTTGGTTTTCATCATTAAGTATAATATTCTTTATGGGCTTTGCTTTTTACATTAGTTTATTTGTGTGTGTGTCCACGTGTGCATGTGGGCAGCTGTGCATGTATCATGGTGCAAGTATGATAGGCAGAGGACAGCTTGTAGGAGTCAGTTCTCTCCTTTTGTCATATGGGTGGAACTCAGGTCTTCAGGCTTGGCAGCAAGTGGCCCACCCAGTCAGTCACTGGCAGGTGGTGGGGTTTTATATTCTTGATATTTATCAAGTTGAAGAAGTTCCCTTAAATTATGGAAGATTTTTCATAAACCAATGTTGAATTTTGTCAAATGCTTTTTCCTAATTGATTATCATTTGTTATCTGCTAATGGGATAGATTATATTGATTAACTTTTTAATTATATTGATGAACTTAATAGTGAGCCAGGCTTGCATCTCTGAAATAGACTCAGTTTTATCATGATCTATAAGTCTCCCTCTTTTTTTTTTCTGAATTTTGTTTGCTATAATTTCATGAAGGACTTTGGGTTTTATGTTCACCAGAGTTGTGGCAATGTAGTTTTTGTACCGCTTTTGTATGTTTGGGAATCTCTGTAATAAGTTTATAAAATTAACTAGAAAGAAATAGTGTAAAATTTAATTCATCAGTGAAACTATTTAGGCCTAAATATTCTTCTTTTGCATATTTTTAAAATGATGAATTCAATATTCTTAGTTGTTAGGAGCTATTCATATTATCTATTTCCTGTGGCTCAAACTTCAGGAATTTGATATCTTTTTGAATAGTGTTGTATTTCAGCTAAGTGGCCAAACGCTGGGGAAATCCAGTGCTCTGCCATTAACATCCTGATGTCTGTTGTGATAGTTCCTGTTTCATGCCTCACATTTAGGTTCCTCACTATATTGATTTTCGGAGAGAATCAGCTATTCCTGCTTCATTTGTATTGAAGATTTTACAACATATACCTTTTGTCACTGTGCTTTCAGTCTACCTCCAATTGTTTCAAGTGAACTGGTTTTTTTTTTTTTTTTTTTTTTACAGACTGATAGCAGCTTGGCTAATCTCTGTACCTAAATGGTTTATTTAAAAACATTTAACTATAACACAATTGCTATAATTTTAAGATACCTTATTTTGGTTTTGTTTGTTTATTTGTTCTCTTCACTTTTTGTTTTTGTTCTTTATATTTTTCCATACTTTTTTGAGCTATTAGAACATTTGAGTAATTTATTTGGTATATCTAATGTGTTTTTAGAGCATCGCTTTGCACAGTTTTAGTGGCTGGGTTAAATATCACATTATATACTCATAAGGGAAACAGATTCTCAGTATCTTCATTCTGTCAGACTGAATAAGGATTAAAATCTTTCTTTGCATCCTTACCACTAGTCATAAAACAATGTCTTAATGTCTATGTGCATCTCCTTCATGTCCTTCATCAGGGTGTTCAATCTTCGAACACAACACCACTTAGAACTTTCAAGATCATTTTGCTTTTTCTTTCTGATGTTCTAGGATTCCATTTTAATGGTTTTCATTCTTTAGGAAGATCTTCTTTAGCAGCGAATCTTCTTGGTTTTCCTTCCTCTGAGAAGCCTTTAACTCCACATTCATTGCTGAAGGATATTATCACTGGCGATAGAATTCTAGGTTGACTGATATTTTCATTCAGGCCTTAGACACTTTAAATTCTTGAGTGTCAGTAGAAACTTGAAGGTAAAAAGTGTATAATAGTCTGCACCCTCTTCAGCTGAAATGTCACCAGGGCACCCAGGTTCTAGCAGAAGCAACGGGCATGTGAAAAATGATTATAGTAACATATGATAAGGGGAGAAATGTACTTCATTTCACTAATAGTCAGAGAAGGGGATAAGATGATGAGTTTGGGCAAAAGTCAGATCCAACAGACAAGTGTCTGTAGAGGCAGGTGGGGATGATATAAGACAGGGTACTGAACCTCCTCTCCACTCAGGCCTGGGACTCTATTCTGTGTATGTCTGGGATTGTGACATAGATGAAATCGGTAAATATGCATTAAAACACTGATTAGTCCCGTCACACTCTTCTACAGTAGCTTTCAATGAATTACTAGCATTCTTTTTAGTCTGGTATGGATGAAAATGTAGTTTATGAAGTGCTAGTGTGTGTTACTGGTCAGAAAGAGTCAAGGGAAATTCTGCATCCTGCCTGCTGCTCTCTAATTTGTATGCCCTCCACCCTGTCTGCCAGGTGACTTCAGTGGCTCTGTGGCTAATAAAGGAATAGCACACTGTGATCAGGGCGAGGCTGCAGGCTTTGTCACATTTCCTAATGTGACAATTTAGCAATGCCATTGGCTAAGAAGGACATAGATGGATGTATACTTTGTCAGATTTGCACTCTGCTCTCCAGAAGTACTCTGCATTCGGAGACCTTCAGGTTATGGATAGCTCGTGTTGCTCCACTGCCAGACGTAGGCTCTCCTCAGGGAAGGAAACAACTTAGTTCTATAGGTGCTGAGTAGTCATTTGACTAAAACTGACACATGCTTTTGGTGAATGATCACTTCAGAGGACAGAATGTTTAACTACTTCCTTGTTTGCCCTTTAGTTCAACTGTTTCAAAGAAGTGTGTGTCACCTTCATGCTGCCTCTTGGGGACATATGTTCTTGGCCTTGGAGACAGGAAGAGATCTGGGGCCTAGGGAGATGGCATAGTCACTAAAGTGCATGCTGCACAAGTACCACCTGGGCTTAGATCCACAGCACCTGTGTGATCCTAGGGACAGGGAGGCAGAGACAGGAAGAGCCTTAGAGCTCGCAGTCAGCTAGTCTTCAGCTCCAAATTTAATGAAAGACCTGTCTCAAAAAATAAGCTGAAGAAAAAAGAAAGATGCCCTCCATGAAACTCTGGCCTCCACAAGTATGCACATAGCTACACACACACAAACACACACACACACACACACACACACACACACACACACACACACAGAGCAATATGAAGACTCACTTGGTGCAGGGAAACAGTCCCAGCCAGTGTGTCTCTCTCCACCTGCTGGTTCTCTAGCTCACACACATGCACACACGCACACACGCACACACGCACACTCAAACACATATAAAGTAAAACAAGGTGACAAGATACCCTCTTGGGACTGATTTTTTTATTTAATTAATTTTTTTTATTTATTTCCCATACCAGCTATAGTTTCCCCTCCCTCATCTCCTCCCATTCCCTCCCCCCATCTCCCTCTACCCACCTCCCCATCCACTCCTCCTCTGTCTCTAGTCAGAAAGGGGCAGGCCCCATGAGCTTGTACAAAGCATGGCACATCAAGTTGAGGAGGGACCCAGCTCCTTCCCCTGCATCAATGCTGGGCAAGGTAATTCAGGATGGGAAACAGGTTCCCAAAAGTCTGGTGACTGATTTAATCCACACCTTGGAGTCAGGTTCTTCAATTTAATTTATTTAATCATGTACTTATTCATATTTATTTTAAATTTACTTTTTAATGTATATGTGCATGTGAGTGCAGGTGCCCTCAGAAGCCAAGGGAAAAGGGTCTTCCTGGAGATGGAGTTACAGGTAGCTGTGGGATCCTGGACTTGCATGATGGGAATGGAACTCAGGCCCTCTGTAGGAAGGCAAAGGACTCTTCACCAATGAGCCAGCTCTTGAGTCCTAGAATCTTCAGTTCTTAAATGTCAAACTATTTAAAGAACAAGAAATCTGAAAACTGCCAATCAAAAATGAAGACGTCAATGGTTAGATTATATCAGCAGAGAGGAAAAGGAGGCAAAAACAATCCCCTGGTTAGGCTGGAAGCACATCAAATGAAAGAAACGGGATTAAGTTCCTTTTCTACTGAGATATTTTCTCTTCTACTTTGCATCTCCTTGATTTCATAGTACACTGTTGTTTTCTCTTAGGTTTGACTACTGTGTGTGTAGTGCTAAGTGTATGTAGTATTGCCACGATGCACAGTGTTATCATTGGATACAGTGCTGTCAGTGTGTACAGTGAGTCAGTGTGTACAGTGAGTCAGTGTGTACAGTGATTCAGTGTGTACAATGAGTCAGTGTGTACAGTGAGTCAGTGTGTACAGTGATGTCAGTGTGTACAGTGAGTCAGTGTGTACAGTGAGTCAGTGTGTACAGTGAGTCAGTGTGTACAGTGCTGTCAGTGTGTACAGTGAGTCAGTGTGTACAGTGAGTCAGTGTGTACAGTGAGTCAGTATGTACAGTGATGTCAGTGTGTACAGTGAGTCAGTGTGTACAGTGAGTCAGTGTGTACAGTGATGTCAGTGTGTACAGTGAGTCAGTGTTTACAGTGTTATCAGTGTGTACAGTGATTCAGTGTGTAGAGTGATTCAGTGTGTACAGTGAGTCAGTGTGTACAGTGAGTGTGTACAGTGAGTCAGTGTGTACAGTGATGTCAGTGTGTACAGTGAGTCAGTGTGTACAGTGCTGTGTGTATGGTGTTTACCTCTTTGGCAATGTGAATGAGTCAATTTTTCCAATGTGGAAAAGTATTCCCACAAATTCTTTCCCACCTGTGTTCTTCCAGATATCTTTCTTTTTCGAGTCAAGTATGTACGAAGATTTTTTCCCCTTTAAAGTTTTGATTAAATTTCACATCCAGTGACTTGAGAGAGGACAACTGTTAACTTGGAAATGTATTTTTCTGAAATAGGAAAGAGAGGCTGTATTTAATTTTAATTTTGAATACACATCCCTTTGTTTTTTTGAACATAGATTTTTTTTGTACTTTGTGACACTTTTTTCCTGCACTTTCTTGATTTCTCATCTGCATATGCAACACATTATACCAAATTATATTATAAAAGGGTGAGTCTTTTCTTCATGGAAAAAAGCAGAGAATCTATTAAAAATTATGTGGATTTTGGTCCACAACATGGCATGACTTTACAGAGAATAGTATATCCTGTATGAGCAACATACATTGTACCATGTTGTCATTTGAATATGGAATGTCCCCACTGGCTATACTCAGAATTTTCCAGAAGGGAATAATCAAGGACAAGGCTTTGAAGGTTCTAGATAAAAACCCCAGTCTGGCCCCTCTTTCTCAGATTCTTGACCTGTCATGGTATGAGAAAGCTCACCATGCACACCCATCACCATGGACTTTTCTCACCTTCCCTACCATGATGAACTGAAGCTCCTCCAAAACCATCATTCAACAGCAGTATATCTTCTCTTAAGTTGTTTGTGCTAGGGATTTTGTTCACAGCAGCAATAAATAAATAAATAAAATAGATACAACACAGCTGGAATGAAACTGCATCAACTCATGTCACTTCACAGTGCTTATCATACTTGAAAACAGAAACACAGAAGTCATTACAAGGTGGGAGAGATGCCTAAGTGGTTAGGAACATGTACTGTTTAACCATAGGATCCAAGTTCAGTTCCCAGAACCTACTTTGAAGAGTTCAGAACTTTCTGTGATTCAATCTCCAAGTAATCTGACACCCTCTTCTGGCTTCTGTTGAGAAACTGCACATATAGCACCCAGAGATGCACACATACACAAGTCCATAAAATGTAGGGCCTGGAGAGTCAGCTCAGTGGTTAAAAGCACCTACTGCTCTACCAAGATCATCGGTTCAGTTCCCAGCACCACAGTCACTCACAATTGTCTGTGAATCCAGTTTCCGGGGACCCAATGCTCTCTTTGGGCCTCTGCAGGCACAGGCATGCACATGGTACACACACACACACACACACACACACACACACACACACACACACACAC
>CABHPQ010170567.1:16877-31471 GCA_902168405.1 Peromyscus aztecus | reverse complement strand
CACACACACACACACACACACACACACACACACACACACACACACACTCACACACACACATACACACAGAGACAAATACCAAGACAATAAAAATAAATGAAACTATTTTAACAATAAAAGGTCATTCCAACAGTATTTTTTATTTTTCCCCTTCAGATTCTGTTGATCTTTATTCTCTCCTTTTTGGTCAATGTTTAATCTAAGGAAGTCAAAGTGAGATTGCTCATTCTGCTTTACTGTATGGAAGCTGCAACTGTCATACACCCAGCATATTTTCAGTAGTTAACCATGCTATCACGAGTTCTCTTTTAGAAGAAAGAAAATGTAAGAGTATGGTAGCAAAGAACAGATGTCAATCTAATTCCTACATGCATTATATATTTACATAATTTATCAGAACAACGAGAACACATCCTTGTTGTCTTTTAATTGGATTATTCCTTGTTCTGGTAATTATACTAGACAAGGGAGAAAAATCGTTTCAGAATTCCAAAATCATCTGTAGACTGTGTGGAAGGTGAGTGATCAATAATGCTAATCCACTGGAACACTTAAATTCTTAGAAAGAGATCCTTTGGTCTTGAATGCTTCTTTGCATAATCAGCATTATATTTCAATGTCTGGCTCATCTTGCCTAAAGTTTGAGAGTAAATACACTGGACAAATAACAGATATTTATTCCACTGTCAGAAGCCTGGTAAGGCTGGGTCACCTTGAGGGGCTCAGACCATGCTTCACTTCCTTGAAAAATGCAGACAAGTAACCACAAACGAAGGACTTAGGATCCCAGGCACATCCGACAGTCTGGACACCTAGCAGGGAACACGGAGGACTTTGCTGTTGCAGGCCTAGGTAAACTATCCTGGCTTAAAAATGATTCAAATTGCTGTAATGTTTTCATAAATGATAAAGCCACTAAATAATATAAAAAAACTGTCATCTCATACATGCAGAGATAATTAGTAGAAATTAACTGGTGGGTTGACAGGAAAGGGTGAGTTCAATCTGTGTCTTGGTTTATGCATAGCAGAGCATGGGGTGATGCCAAAGTGCTCGCCTGTGTCCAGTGCAATGGTCACCAGACACAGAGAACATCATGGAGAGCAATTCCCAGAACTTCAGGACTCAGAATCCACGAGTCTGGAATGGGCATCATCTGTCCTCTGGCATAGCCTAACAGTTGGTCGAACAGTCTTGGGAGACACAGAATTGACCCCAGTGAATCTGGAGTTCTCTGTAACACTAGGCAACACAGCTACCCATCCCCCAGCCCAGATTACAGGAATCTCAGTCCTCAGTCAATGCAGAGTCCTAATGAGACCATGTCTAGACAGTATTGATCTCTTACCAGGAAAAAAAATTCAGACTGTGACTTCTTTTCTAGCTTAGTCCAAATGACAACCAAATTGTGATATTTCATTCACACATTGCCTCCTTACCAGCATCATTTTATAAATGACACAGCTAAGATACAATGGCTTCCTTTCAAGGTATATAGGAAATGTGAATGTTTGACTCTGATAGTCAGTATGTAAGAAAGTTACTTAATTATTCTAGAGAAATTCAATGAGTCTTTAATATACTTTTATCGTCTTTCTAGGTAAAAGAAACAGTCTTTGAACAAACTGGAAGCCCACATAATCAGAAGGAGCAATAACTCAAATTAATATGGCTAAAATATCTCAAGGAAACATCATTAACTTACCCTATCCAAAAGACTGTTAATGGAAACCCTGGAATCACCCCTACAAACTATTGTGCATCCCAGTTAGGAAGAAATGTTTCTCCACAGAAGCAACTCTTAAAATCTTCAGGTAAACCAACCAAAACCTAAGGGTCCCCACTTCTCCTGTCTTCAGACTAGTCAAATATATTGGGTAGACGAATGACCTGGAGGCACAAAGTCTTGCATTTGTTTGCTCTATAGGGGGGCATTGCAAAGCTAGGCTGAGCATCCTTCATGCCTGCAGAAAGTCAGGTAGGGAATGCAGTTTGTAGTTGCTGCAGGAATGGAGTACAGACAATAAGTGGGTGGGGTAGAACTGGGTATCATAACCTGCAGTGGGAAGTGGAATCCCATCTTTCTGTGGAGGTGACATTTAGTCAAGACTACACTATTCAGGTGCTTCCTGAGCAGGAAATTTTCTCCAGGCAGGTTTTGACCTCGTGGAAAAAGTGCCTTGTTGTTATGTTGCAACAATACCAATACAAACTGATCATGCAGAAGAACCCCAAACAAAAATAATCCAGGGAGATTGTCCCCACTGTCACTAGTTTCACATGCACACCATGTAAGATAGAGTGATCAGTTGTGTGCACATGCTAACTGAATGTTTTATTGGAACTCAGGAGAAAGTTCCATTAGCTTCTAAGATCTTGAACTAGATGTTGAGCTGATTGAGTTCTGCTGCCCAAACTGAAATTGAGAGGGTTAACAGCAGGGGTGTGCATAACTAGAGCCATATCTGTTGAGAGCACAGGCTACTGTATGCAATTCATTGTGAGCATAGTGAAAATCCTACACTGCTCTTTAAGAGACCAAAGGGAAAGCCTATCATGCATTTTCTCTTCTCAGTATATGAAGGACACAGTGAGAAGCATGAGAGAATGGTATCGTGTTTGTGTTCCCTCTACTCTTCTCTGACAAGGCAGCTAACAATGGGAAGGTCTGGCAGAGCGTGTGATTGTAGCTCATTTCCAGGGATAAGGGTAATTTACAGGTCACCTTGATCCTGACCCACAGGGGAAGGCACACATATGTTATTCCCACTTATCAGTACAGAAAAAGTGGTAGAAAGTAGAGCTTGGAAATGTACCTAAGAGACACAAAACTCGTTTTAAATATGGATGAACAGTTGTGACTTGGGGTAGAAACTTTACTTTCTCTAGTGAAATGTAGATTCTTGCAAATGCATTGACAGTAGCACGAAGGTTTGCCATAGTGTCTTGTTGTCAGAGCCTTATCCAAACATTCTGATTTTGCCAAATGCTAAATCAGTTAAACTCAACAGAAGAAACATTTCACTATTGATTAGATAATCAATATAAAATATGCATGAACTTTGCACATGGATAAGTAGTAAGTTCTAGAAATAAATTAAATCAGATATCTCAACAGAAAAGGATGAAGACATTTTGCACGATCTTAGGGCATTGATTTTCTTAGGTTTTGAATAAAATTATTGACTCTTGGGCAAGAAGAACCCTCTGCATGAACACAGAGCAGATTTTTTTCCTGCCTCCAGGTTACAAGAGTGTAAAGATGAACGCTGGTCCTTAAGACTTCCTAGAGTGTGGTTGAATGTATTGTCTATCTTTAAAATGCCTGAAAATGTCATGTGATCATTCCTCATACTGACTAACTAATATAATTCTCTAGTATATGATCAGTAGTTTCTTGGTGCCATAGTGAAGATGCAGATGTAACTATTAGCCTCTCTCATCTCTTACAAAGTCATAATTCAGCCTTTTCTTTGCAAATGTAATCATTCATATCTATAATGATTTTCCAAACTTAGTTGAAATCATTCTTAGTTTTCTAAAATCAGTAAAAGTACTAGAAAATGTTTTACCTGGTTTACCATGATGAAAATCAAGGGCTTCCCCCATTTTCTCGATATCTTGATGAATTTAGCCTAGTCTTCATTATTGCTACATATCTGCTGTATTATACAATGTCCCCTGCAACATCCTGACAAGTTCCCTGAGGGCCTGTGTTTATTTACTGTGTCACAATCTTGTGACCTGCTGGTTTTTTTTCTGATATTCTAATTTGTTCTAAATTAACGAATCTCATCATTTCTGGTTTCCATTGTTCCTATTTATTAATTTCACTGTGGATGTGAAATTTATTTTGAAAGGAAGTTGTAATTCTTTATTTCCAGCTTAGTATTGTCAAAGAATTTAATAATCATTATATTTTTAAGAACAGCAAAGACAAATTTTGTTAAAATATTGGTGCTCGCTGGGCGGTGGTGGCACACGCCTTTAATCCCAGCACTCGGGAGGCAGAGCTAGGCGGATCTCTGTGAGATCCAGGCCAGCCTGGTCTCCCAAGTGAGTTCTAGGAAAGGCGCAAAGCTACACAGAGAAACCCTGTCTCGAAAAACCAATATATATATATATATATATATATATATATATATATATATATATATCCTCAAGGCTTTCTATTTCCTGGGAAAATAAGTTAATGTTGCATAATCTTTCCCCCTCTCTCCCAGTTTCCAAGAGAAATATCATTGTTTTTCAACTGTGTTGATGGAAAGAAAACCAACTGGAAAAAATGAAGTGAGAATGAGATGAGCAGGTAAGGCTCACAGAAGAGCAAAGGAGCATCTGGGAGTAAAGTGGGGGAGGAAAGAAGGGTGGGAGAGAGAGGTGGAGAATGAGATGGAGGGGAGAAAGGAAGACAGAGCGGGAGAGAATATATGACTAATGTGAATGGCTCTCAGGTTCCTGAACAGTAGAGAGGGAGGGGTCACAGGGAAGAATATTAAGAAAAGCTAAAGAATTTTCAAGGTTCTTGGAGTCACAAGTAAACTGAAAATTAAAAAGCATTCATATGTTGTATTATTCTTAAGACTGAATGAACCACACGGGCCCCAGATCTATGCGTGTTATGAAATACTTTCCAATGTTGATATTTACCTGTTGAAACCCATCTATCAGTTTCTGTTACATGTCTCAAAAATGCAAAGCATAAATCTGGCTATCCATACACTTTCAAGAATTCTCAACATGCTTAAAATGAAATTCCACCAATGAATTCACACGCCGATGTCTGGGCCCACCTCACAGACTAGTAGAATATTTTTTAAAAAATATTTGAAAACATAGAAATGAAAGTGTCTGTCAATGTCAAACATAAAGAAGACACATTAGGAACGAATGACTGCTCCATAGTGAAACGGTTTAGACTACTTGCCGTGTATCTGCAATGGAGAGAGAAGAAAATAAAGAGAAAAACCTGTAACTTGTATCATAAACTTTTGGCCTAGGATTATCAATGGAGTTATAAACACCTTTGGCTTTGTTGTTTCACTATCCAGATCACCCAGAAAAGTGGAGACTTTGGGGGTGATCTGGCTGTGGCGATTCTACATGCCTTTTCTCTGCTGAGTTACATTATTAAAAAATGAACATGGTATAAGATAGTATGCACTATTCTTAAGGAAATACATAAAAGAACATGAAGCTGATGTTAAAATATTATCATCTTTCCACCCAATGTTAGATATTTATAAACTACACATCACTAATAAAGGTGTGCCATATAAGGAGGAAGAAATGTGAATGGATAAGACAAACTGAGGATTTAGAAACACACACACACACACACACACACACACACACACACACACACACACCATAAAAACTCAAAGGCATCCTTTGAGCTAAGCAACCAAGACATAGTCTTATCTTAGGGAAGAGGATTTAAATGTAAAGCCAGAGCCTAGGGAGAAAGTGGCACAGGATCAAATACACCACTGAAGAGCTCTAAAACACCTGTAGAGTGCATGCTATATCACTTTGTCTATTCAAGCTGACAGTAAATATTTGAGAACAAACAACTCAGCTAGGCTAAGGGATGAAAACAAAGAAAAGCACCCATGCAAACACATACTTATTCAAACCACCTTGACTTTAAGGAAATACCAAGTCTCCAGCATGAATCTTTCCAGGTAGGCAAAGGAATTGAACGCAATGAGGTCGCCACATGTTTTATGCTACTGTTGTGTATAAGCTGTGTGTATGTGTGTTTCTGTGCATGTGCTACTGAAATGGACTTCACTGTGACATCTGCTTACATGTATATAACATATTTGATTATGCTGGCCCCTTATCTTCTCATATCTCCTTTCCCTCCTACATTATGCTACTGTTTTAATACTAACATTTCATAGCTTTAATATATTTATTAATTATTATGTATGCACCTGTAGCTGTTAAGGTTAAATAAGATATCATGTGCAAGCATTATTCATAGGACTTGACCCAGAGTAGATCTCAATAATGCCATGAGACCTTAACCTAAGCAGTATTTGTTAGATCCACATTCACTTGCTCTTTGGAGAAAAACCTGCCTTCCCCCCCCCCCCAACCTTCCATGGCCAGGTACAACTTCCTAGAACAGCTCTCACTCGATACTTTAGGCATGGAGGATATTCTGGCTAGTTTTATGTCATCATGATACAAGCTGGGGTCATTTGGGAAGAGGGAACCCCACTTGAGAAAATGCTTCCACCTGATTGGCCTCTGAGCAAGCCTGTAGGCCATTTTTTGCTTGTTGATTAATGTAAGAGGGTCCAGGTCACTATGGGCAGTGACAATCCTGGGCTGGTAGTCCTGTGTTCCATAAGAAAGCTGGCTGAACAAGCTATGTAAAATAAGCCAGTAAGAAGCAATTCTCCATGGCCATTTCTTTAGCTTCTGCCTCCATGTTCCTGCTGTGTGTTCTTACTTTTACTTCTGACATAGGCTATGATCAGGACATGTAAGCTGACTTTGGTCATGGTGTTTATCACAGCAACAGAACCCCTAAAACAGAGGAGGGCTCACTCTGGTGATGATTCTAGTGGCTTCAGGTGAATCCACTGCACTCAGCAGGGACTCATCTCAGAGAACTGGCTCCCCAATGCCAGAGGCACAGCATGGAAGTCATAGATCATAGAGCATCAGAAGAGGAGGGTAAGTTTCTCTATCAAAAAGTGAACTGGAAAGATGACCAGTTGGTAAAGTACTTGCCTGATAAGCAAGAAGACCCATGTTAAATCCACAGAATACACATAAAAACCCAAGTATGGTAGCCTGCTTATAATCCTAGAACTGGGGTGTGGGGGATGGACAGAGACATGAAGATTCTTGGGATCCCTAGCCAACTAGCCTAGTCTCCTTAGAGAATTCCAGGCCAGTGGGAGATCCTGTCAAAAAACAAAAGAAAACAAAAACAAACAAACAAAATAACACAAAGAAAGAAAGAAAAGGAAGAGAGGAAGGAAGAAGAGAAGGAAAAAGGAAAGGTGGATGATGCTTGGGGAACAGCATCAGAAATGGACCTGTGACCTCCACATGCATGCACACACAAGTGCACTTGCACCTCTGGCCTCCACATGCATGCACACACAAGTGCACTTGTACCTCTGGCCTCCACATGCATGCACACACATGTACTTTTGCACCTCTGGCCTCCACATGTATGCACACACAAGTGCACTTGCACCTCTGGCCTCCACATCTATGCACGCACATGTGCACTTGCACCTCTGGCCTCCACATGCATGCACACACAAGTGCACTTGCACCTCTGGCCTCCACATGCATGCACACACATGTACTCTTGCACCTCTGGCCTCCACATGCATGCCCACACATGTACTCTTGCACCTCTGGCCTCCACATGTATGCACACACAAGTGCACTTACACCTCTGGCCTCCACATCTATGCACGCACATGTACACTTGCACCTCTGACCTCCACATGTATGCACACACAAGTGCACTTGCACCTCTGGCCTCCACATGCATGCCCACACATGTACTCTTGCACCTCTGGCCTCCACATGTATGCACACACAAGTGCACTTGCACCTCTGGTCTCCACATCTATGCACACACATGTGCGCTTGTAGCCCCCCACATACAAACACACCAAAAATAAAACATAAAAAGGACATCCCATTAATTTCATTAAAAAAGCAATGAGCAAGGGAATCCAGTCTCACCTTGGGAGTGAGATCGTCCATGAGATCTCTCTGCCACCTAGAGTGGAATGCTACAGACATCTAAAAACAAGTGCTTTCCCTCTGTCCTTTTCCCCCGACTTCTCTTCTTCTTTCTTTCCTTCTAACTTCTGACTGTGGTCAATGGAGATAGATCAAAAGGGGAGTCAAAAGGACTTGCCTCTGAGCCGACATTTCTCGGCCTCCCTTACTGTCAGGTCATCATAAGGACTCCCTCCAGGATGCTCGGTGACGAACAAGTCACACCAAATGAAGCAGAGGTCTTCTGGGCAATTCCACACTCAGCATATGAAGAAAGAACACTTCTCTCTTGGATGTATAGTGTAATGCAACGCAGGTACTTCTTGTTTCCCCCAGTTTGTACTTACTGCTTGCGGCTGCCCCGATGGCCACCAACACCATACATTTATGGTGAGTCTGTGGCTGCAGCATGCGGGTAACTCTGGTGAGACTGATACAGATGTTCGTGTTTCCGGTGCTCTGGCTGCATCTGTTTCATTCCTCTTCTCAATCTCTTTCACATGAGGTTTTAGCTTTCTCCCCTTTCCTCAGGTTGCATCAAATCTGTTATTTCTCCTGTTTCTTTTCATGCCCTTCTGGGATTAAAGTGCAACTCCTTTACCCTTACAGAGGCTTACACATCCAAACTTAGGGAGTTTAAAACTGTACCATAAAACTGCCTTTTCTAAGATAATTTTAGCAACATTAACTGAAAGGAAATTTTCATGCTTTTGGAAGGCCATAGCCTCAGGTAGCAGCTATAACTTTTATCATGTCTCATAATAATGACTACAGTTACAGTACATTCCTTCAGCACAACTGTAACACTTCAAAGATGCCTACTCTTCAATTCCCAAGGTTCTAATTCAATCTCTTTAGTAGTCTAGAGGTGCAGGCTTTCGAGTCATGCAGACTTGGGTTCAAATCTAGCCTCTGGCATGAAATTAACTGGGTACAACCCTGAGTAAGCCGTTAACCTTTCTATATTTCAATTTGCACACCTGACAAAAATACTGAAATCTACCTAATGGGAACGATGTGAGGATAAAATGAGGTAACCTTTGTAAAATATATACAATGTCAGGTGCATCATAAGCATCTAAACAAGGTTGCTATTTTTCATTGTTATGAATTAAAATGAGTAAAAATTTTCCTTCACAAAAACTCAGGTCACTCAAAGAACAGACACTGCAGAGTATGGTGTCACATACCTATAATCCCAGCAGTGGGGAGGCTGAGAAAGACAGAGCTCAAAGCCAAAGTCAGTGTGATTATACAGTGAGGTCCAGACCAGCTTGGAATATGTTTCAAGCCCTTGTTTTCTGTTTGTTTGTTTGTTTGTCTGTTTAAAAAACAAACAAAAACCCCAAAATACAACAAATCTACAATACTGACATTAAGTTATTGGACCCGTTTCAATCTGTGGTGTTTGAGAATGTCCTCCATAGACTCAGGTGATTAATAAATTCTTGGTCCTTAGTGGGTGGGGCTGTGTTGGTAGGTATGTGGCATTGCTGGAGAAAATATGTCACTGAGGGCAGGCTTTGAGGTTTCAAAAGCTTTGTGCTATTCCTAGTGATCTCTGTTTCCTGTTTCCTGTGTGAGATGCAAGCACTCAGCTGTTCCTCTGCAATGTCTGCCTGCTACCATGCTTCCTTGTCATGATGGTGAGGGACTCTTATCCTTCTGGAACCATAGCCCAAACAAACCCTTCATTCTGTAAGTTGCTTTGGTCCTGGTGTTTTCTCACAGCAGGAATATTTTCATGCTTGAGAAATTACTACATATTTGATTGAAATAAAAAATGGACAATGAACATATAAAGTTAGGGTTATCTCTCCACACACAGAAAACTAGATAATTAGCTGTATAGTTGGACCAATCACTGAGTCTCAAATCTCAGAAAGTACATATCCTTTAAAAAATATTTATTTTATTTACCCATGAAGACTGAATATTTTGTCAGTGGTTTTTAAAACTGACTTCTGAAAAGAAAAACTTAGAAATTGTATCGCAGAAATCACAGTTTATGGTGGCCAAAGCAGATGTGTGGTAAGAGGATAAAACAAGGTATCATTGAAGTGGCTCAGCAGGTCTCCAAGTCTCATGAGCCTGAGTTCTATGCTGTGCACCCACATGGTAACAAGAGAGAAGCAGTCCCCCAAAAGTTGTCGTCGGACATCTGAGTACCATGCCTGTACACCTACATCCTTAAATACAAAGAGAGAATAAATAAATAAATGGAATTTTAAAAAGAGGCCGAGCCAAGGCAGAGTGGAAAAGAGAGAAACAGAGGCTGAGAACGAAAGCAAAGAAATGCAGTGAGGAATGCCATCCACATGGCCACACAGGGAGATGATGGGACTCACGACGCGGTCACCTTTCTCCATGGAAACAGATGGAACAAATGAGCACCACTAACAGTACACACAGAACAGAGGAAGGAAAAACCCATCATATCCCTGTACAGAACTTTTGTAAAAGATTCAGCTCGCTATCTAAGTGCCATTAATTGTATCCAATCCATCAGAACAAGTCAGGTTTTTACTCTAGGAGAGAGATTTTTATAGGGTACAATGGAAAAATTCATGCATGGATCCTGACCTTTAAAGAGAGCACTTGAACCCACTCTTGGACCAAACACACCTGCATTTAAGTGACTTTTCTGAGGTTTACTTATTGGCAAAGTTTTAGTCATTACATATTACACTCCCTGATCTCCAAAGTGGATCTAGAAATAGGGAAACATGAAGAATACCTCTCTTTCAGTCTGCATTCTCCCTTAGCCACCCATTTCCTCTCTTTCCCTTCTTGACCCACATCTCTCCAAAACCCAGTCCTTAATTTTATTTGTGAAATGTAAGCATGCAAAGTCTTTCTTACCAGTTGGCAAAATTATTGTCCTACAATGTGGAACAAGGACAGTTTCTTCTCCTTGAAGTTGGGGGAACTTTGAACTCTGATGTCTGACTGTCTGACTGTTTCTTTCCTTTTCTTGCTTTCTTTCCAGGAATACCTTCTGTGAACCAAGATATTGTCAGGTATTCTAACATTCTACATATTTCCCTTTCCTTCCCACCCCCCTCCTTTTTCTTCTCTCCCTCACCACTTCCAAAGAGTTCTTCACTGGAAGGACAGAAGAGTGTTCCTGAGACTGTTTGAGGGATGTCACTGTAAGCATTGCAGCTCAGATGGAAAGGTAACCTGGCAGTTGGGAGCCAAGGAATACCACAAAGTCACCATAAGCATAGCAGCTTACAGGCCTGCTCCAGGGAAAGTGTAAGGACTCTGCTCCTGCAGGGGAAGGTTTCCTCCCCAGCAAAGGTATTACAGCTCTGCTCTGCTCCAGGGAAGTGTTACAGCTAGAGGAAACTTTCCTCGGGGAAATTCTTACAGCTCGGCTTAGGTCCTCCAGAGTGTAACAACTCTACTCCATTAGGGGAAAAGCTTCCCCAGCAAAAGTGTTACAGTTCTGCTCCACTCAGCTCAGGCGAAAATTGTTACAGCTGGGCCCATTCCTGTGAAAGTGTCATACTGCACAACAAACTTCACTCAGGAGCTTTATTGGGAAGGAAGAATCGAGGAGGGTGGCTGCATCTGGTGAGAAACAGTAGCAGACTGAACAGGGTACAGAGCTTACATAGGATTTCTTAGGGGAGGGGAGAGTTTTCCAGGATAACTTGGGATTGGTGGACTTTTGTGGTCTGATTCTGGGGCAAGCTAAGAAATTGGTGGGATTTTGTGCTCAGGTATTGGTGGCATTTCGTGGTCAGGGACCTGAGGGATTGGTGAAATTTCAAGCCCTGGGCCTGGGGTCACTTTCACTCCACCTTTAGTTCTATAGTCCATTGGAAGTTGGAAAAAGGAGCATTCTGTAGGCAAGTGTCTTGAAACACCAGTACTATAGTTTGAACATAGTCTGTCTTCTCCAAAACTCACACTGAAATTTCCAGATGTGATAGTTTTGAACTGTAGTTTGGCACTTGATGAGTTGTAAGTAGCTGAGAGGTCTTAATGCCTTCACACCAGGATTGAGTTCTCATTCAGAGGAGCGGTTACTATACAGTGAGGCTACACTTTGTGTTTTAGATATTTTCATTGAGACATGAATACTTGGATCATATTCACCTCTATTAACCTCTTTTGTCCCCCTCCTTCCTACTGGTCCCCTTCCCTCTCTCATATAACTCTCTGTCTACTTTCATGTCAAAAACAAAAACAAAACAAAACAAAAAAATCCAAACCTATATTCTCTATATGAGAAAAATTTTGACATTCATCTCTTGAGTCCTACATTTCGTTCAACTCCAATTACATCCCTTTTCCTACAAATGATAACATTTCGTTCTTCTTTATGGATGAATAAACCTCTGTTATGCATACTTAACAGTTTTCATTATCATTAATCTGCCGATATGTATCTAGGCTGGTTCTACTTTGTGACTACAGTGGACAGTGCTGCAAAATGTACATGGATGTGTATATACATCTTATATACTGATGTAGATCCTTTGAGGTGTATACTCAGGACCGTCTTATCACCTTCATTTCCCCCTCTTCCTTCATACTTTTCCTGTTCAGAGTTCTCCAGCATGCTAGTTCTTAGAGAGAACCATTAGGAATGATGTGGAGTTGAATTTAAGACTGCTCCATGAGCCTACCTTCATCAGTGCTATGCACTGGAAGGCAGTGGGTGCTGAGTGGTTCTCTGTCACTGTGTCCCCATTAGGGCCTCTGCACTTGTTTCTCCTTCTCTCTGGTTCTCTGTACCATAGGTCTTTAAGCCACACAGGGACCCACACAGGTCTCCACTCCAGTGTCATCTCTTCAGAGAGGCCTTGCCTAACAATTCAATCTAAGGCTGACTCTACTCATCTCCCGATTTCTTAATGGGTCTCATCATATCTCAATACTTCTTCATTTATTTACACATTTGCTGCTCATTCCCACCTCTCCCAACTGCATTCATCAAAACATCTTCAAGACATAAGCATCTTGTTCATGCCTTGTTTATCCAGAGTCAGGTGCCTGTCACAAGGTTGAAGTGGTTGTGTATTTCTCTGACAAAGTAGCCAACAGAAACAATTTAAAGGAAGGCTTAATTTAGATCAGTGTTGTAGAGAGCTGGGTGATTTCTTCAAGGTGGGGGGTGTGGTGAGCAGAGCAGCTGACATCATTGTGTGACAGGAAGTAGGAATGGGGATATAGTGCTCAGCTGACTTTCCATCCTCACTTCTGCCACCAAGGGCCCAGGCTGTAGGAATGGTACTTCCGTACCCAAGACAGGGCTTCCTCATCTGGAGACACCCTCAGAGTCACAGGTACAGTGCGGCTCACCAGCCTCCTAGGTGATTCTAATCCAGTCAAGTGATAAAGAAGATGAGCTATCAGGATAGGTTCTCACCTCCTATGACCAACTAGAACCATGGGAATCCCTTAGAATGTTTGTCTCCCTGGCAGACCCAGAATACTTTCCAATTTTTGGCCAAGCCTTCTCTAACTTGTCTGTATCTCTAAAAATAACTTATTTAACCTATGCATTGCTTTGAAAAGTATCATTCACCAGTGTCATAGAAACAAAGCTCAGTACAAGGACACAACCTAATGAATGTCCCTACACACCTAGAAAACAAAGGAGAATAAGAGGCCTTGAGCACAAGCCTCTTTTATACCCTCACCCACACACACAGACACACAATGAAGAGCTCTTCTTGGCAGTGCTGATAATACCCTGTGGGAGGAAGCAAGACTACCCTGTGAAGGGAGCAAACCTGCAACCATAACAGTCTGTAAAACATTGCAACTTAACATTTCATTCTTGATTACTTTTTGTTTATTTACTGAATTACAGGATCAAAGGACTCTATCTCTGTGTTCCCCCAACTCAATATTTCCCCTCCAGAAAGCCACAGTCCCAGTTAAACACAGCTCAGGGGCATCTTAACTTGGAGAGATTATAAACTGGAGCTTAAAGAGTTTCTTGGAAATTATCTCAATTCTCCACAGAATAAAATATGATGCATCTTCTCAGCAGGTCCAATAAAAGATTTCAAGCATCAGTGCAGACAGCTGTATCTTTGGAGATAAAGCCAAAGTATATTTTCAGTATATATCAGATAAAGCCATTGGTATATTGATGTGAGTTCACTAACCATGTATTTTCAATGCAGAAGAGAGTATGTCCATCCTGAGGTCAAACTCAGCACTCAGATGCTCACAGTGAGAGACTCCAGGTGAGGAGAAAAACTCTCAGCTCCCATGTTATATTTAGCAAGTAGCCTATGTCCACTGAGGGGATGATCAATACACTGTTGCATGCTGTTTAAGTCAGCACCACTTTCTCATGCTTTTGCATAATCCTATGTGGTTAATATGTGGTTAATTGGAAAAGTTCCCTGCACACAAAGTGTAATCTCATTCTATTCAACACCACTCCTCTTTCTTTAAAAAACAAAATATAATAAAACAAAAGCCATCACATTGTAATCAAATGAGACAAATGAACAGAAGGAAAAGGGCCAAAGAGAAGGCACAAGAATCAGAGATCCACTCATTCACACACTCAGCACTTCCACAAAAACACTAAACTGGAAGCTATTATATACCCAGAGGACCTGGTAGAGACCTGTGCAGGCCCTGTCCTTGCTGTTTCAGCCTCCATGAGTTCACATGAGCCTTGCTAAGCTGATTTTGAGGGCCTTGTTCTCCTGGTGTCCTCCATCTCCTCTGACTCTGACACTCTTTCCATCTCCTCATCTACAGTGTTCCCTGGACTCTGAGGGGAAAGACTTGATGTGTTCCAAGCTCTCTCTCTCTCTCTCTCTCTCTCTCTCTCTCTCTCTCTCTCTCTC